>JADKLZ010000728.1:23896313-23926047 GCA_021533235.1 Biomphalaria straminea
CTCATCTCTGTCTCAAGTTTGTCAATAATCGCGTAGAAAGTAGATATGGCATTCAGTAGGACCTCAGGGGCATTACCATCAATGACCACTTTCTTTCGTTTACGATTACCGGTCAAAGTTGCCTTATATTCCACACCTGGTGTTAGTTCTTTTGCAGCTTCTTCAAATCTTCCAAATTCATTCCTAGATTCATGCAAGTGATCTGCTAGTGAGAAATACAAATCAGCACACGTTTTCAAATTCACATGCTCATTTTCTAGAGCTTGACTGACCCTATGAAAATGTAATACTTCTTCTCAAAAGACAAGCATGAAAGCAAATTCTAATTCTTGCATCTTCTTTGCAATGTTTTCTGAGTCTCTTCTTGTGTCCCCCTTCTGTGACTGGTCTTCTTGTAAACATTCTAACGCTTCTATAATCTGAGGATGAGACTTTACAATAGCTTCAGTTGCAACAGCATGTGCCTCCCATCTGGTCTCGGAAAGGGGCTTTACAGGCCTTTCATTCAAAAGGCATCCTTTCAGAATCTTCCATGTTGGTTGATGCTGAGAAAAAAGTATAGATCAGTTGCACTGTATGGAAGAAGTTTACTGCCTCTAAACAAGAGTCAACGGCACTTCTGCCTACCAGATTTAGTGAATGGGTAGCACAGGGTATGTATATAGCAAACTCATTTGCCTCTAGAATTCTTTTTTGCATGCCCTTGTAGCACCCAGACATATTAGCAGCAATGTCGTATGACTGACCTCTGCATTTCGAAAAATCAATATTGCAAACTTCACGTAAGTAATGCAACACTTGCTTAGCCATACTTTCACCTGTGTGACTTTGCAGCTCCAAGAAAGTCAAAAAGCGCTCAATGGGCTCTCCATCTAACACACATCGATGAACAACGCTTAACTGATCTATATGTGAAACATCTGTTGTTGAGTCTACTGACAAGCTGAAATTACCGGAAGCCTTTACTTCCTCTAAAATTACTTCATGAACGTTTTGGGACATAATTTCAATCAGTTCTTCACATATAGTTTTGGATAAATAAGGATTTCCTTTTCCAGAATTTCCATATTTCGCAATGTGTGATGCTAAAAATGGATCAAACTGACTGACCAACTCCAGCAATTTCCATTTTGTAAAGATCCAAATTTTTCATTTGTCCCTGTAAAAGCCAGACCACGCTCAGCTATTGTACAAATAACCGCTACTGCTCGCCTCAAAATATGTTCCCAGTAACTGTACTCCTCATTAATTTGCTATTCTAGCTTATGTAGTAGACCCGAGCCTTGTCTACGAGTTAGGTATATTAACATGCAGACTTTATGAGTAGCGCTTTGTTCATGATTATCAACTTGAATGTTATTTTTCCAGTCACTGAACCCATTTGTCCGAAAATGCAAAAGTAATTATAAGCCGCTATGCAAATGTAATGAAATGTACAGCCATTGAATGTCACACGTCGACAAATTAGCATTATTCACAATTGTTTTCACTAGCAGACCAAAACGGAAGTGAATTTGTCGCTAGACATTAGTGCGTTACGTAGCACAAACATCTCGTATAAAAGTAAAAAAAATAGCACAAATTTATAAAATGCATCGAAGAAAAATAGCAAATAATTGGATGGGGATATTTTACCCCTGGGACCAAGGTTAAATAATGTGCGATTCAATTTGCGTTTGCTAATGTCATGTCGATTTCGTGCGGCTACCGGGACAATATACACATTTTTCTTGCGGACTTTTTGGTGCCCTAGGCACGTGCCTTGTTTGCCTAATGGTTAATCCAGGCCTGCTGAAAGGGGAACTTTAATGGTAAATATTGTCCCCCACGTTTCTTAATATTAATAGCGAATAGTAAAACTGCTTGCAAAGTTGATTTAAATTTTTTTTTCGCGTTCAGAAAAAAAGTAGCTGTTGCATCAGAACCTTGAAAGGTCTAAAATATCAAGATGTCGGATTTCCACTTTTTTTTTTTCTAATTTTACTAAATCTAAACGGGACGAACGAATGGACAGACATACCAGACGAAACTAATAGTAGCTATTCCCCACTCGGGGGGGGGCCGCTACAAATCTAGGAATAATTCAACCACAAAAACACAAATGTCAACGCAATAATTGGACTGAAAGAACACCTTTATTCCATTTTTTGCATACATCTTAACATAAACGTACATTTTAAGAAATGGCAGATGTATTTCCAAAAATAGGAATATAATATATATATATATATATCAATACTTGTGTATAGTGCCCCTCATACCTGCCTCAATACAGCCATTATTGGAAGAGTAATGCTTGTGTTTCAGATCAAAACACAGCTACACGGAGCTTGGGAAGATCAAAACTGTCAGCAACAACTAGAATCTGATGTATTAGGCTGACAATTTTCATCTCAAGCTGCCTCAACATTAAATGGCACCACACAAAATAAACAAAAACAACTATAAAACAACTACCCATCACCAAATAAGGAGCGCCTTCATTGTTGCTGTAATAGTAATATAGTGAGCTGATTAATTGAACTCAAATATTGATCATTTAGCTTGGATAATAGTTATGAAAGGATTTTTTTTCTACAAGTTTTACATACAAGTACAAAAACTGTACAAAAAGAAAGAAAGAAAAAAAAAAGCTTGAGCAAATAATGTAAATATGAAGATAAATATTGCTTCATCAAGTTTGACCTGTCAATAAAAAGGAGTAATGCTTACATGATTGTGGTTGACAAAAATTTCTTTCGTTTTTTTTCCCACCCGCCCAAAAACTTACTTAGAAGAAGAGAGAACATGTTTTGGGGACACTTCTTTTTAAGAGATAGAAGCAGCAGTATGACAAATGCATTAGTTCTTGATTAAAAAATATCACAAGCCATTCAGTTAAAATGCATACATGTAAAAAAAAAAAGTCCTTAAAAATAAAAAAAAAGTGTATATAACAATGTTGTAACTGAGATCCAAACAAGTCTTTTGAAAGGGTGTTTAAAAAAAAAAAAAAAGGGGGGGGGGGGGCACCACATTATTAATTAAAAGCATCTTTAAAATAATTCTTACAATTTTTTAACTTTTTTTTTTTTTTAAAGATTTTGATTGTAACATTGCACAAACAAAAAGTCCTAAATAGAAAAAAAACAACTGAAAACTCAATTCTTTAGAACAATATTAACCATTCAATGTTTTGTAAATGGAGCTATTGATTGTCATGTGTGTATATATATATATATTCTTAAAACTATTGGATTCTTTTTCTATAGGTAAGAATTTTTAATTTTTTTTTTTTACTTACTTAAAATAACCTACATTTAATGAAATAAAAAAAAATATATGAATTATTGCCTTAAAACAAAAAACAGTGCCAGACAATGTCACAAAAGTAGCATTTTCGTAGAAAGCCTTACATTGCATAATACACTGCATGAGACAGGACGAGGAGGGGGAAAAACCCTATTGGTACATCTGTGAGTGAATTTAAAAAGACCTTCAAGCACAGACTCCAATAATTAGAGAAAAAAAAATGAATATGTAAATATTGGTTTAATTTTTAAAATAATGTTTTTTCTTTTTTTTTTCTTTTTCTTAAATGAAAAGGAATGGGGACAAACTGATAAAAAATATTTGAATAAATTACCAACACAAAATGCACCATGGTTTAGTGTCATTAACAATCAAATCTATTCAAGTTTAAAAATCAAAACATCAAGTCAACTAACTATATGTAAGACATAATAAAACCTAAGTTAACATAATTTGATATAAGTGAATTGGCTGACAGAATGATACTGAATACATTAATGTAAGATCACTTCAAAAATACAACTGTAACTGAGATGAGATGGACATACAATAGTGCCATTGTCAGCTTTTAAGAAGACAAAACTAGATAATGTCAGTTACTGCTTGAAAACAATTGAAAAAACAAAAACAATACCAGAATTTAAAAAAAAAAAATGTCCAAACTGGGACAATTGCGGCTGAAAAATATTTACAAAATATGGAAAATGGATTAATGGAAAATAGACAACACAAAATCAATCAAATGGCCAAAAAAAAAAAAAATTTAAACAAAAAAAAAACTATTACTGGAAAAAAAGAGTCAACAAAGAAAAAAATGTGGGCAACATTTTCTTGAAACAACCCACCAATTACCTAACAATTTTATAGCAATAAAATTGTTTTGTTAAAAAAAATCTAATATATACATACAAATATCTACATGGGATACAATCTAATTTGACTTTTCCCTATTTCTTTAATATATCAGAATTTAATGTCTTGTTATTATTGTTTTTACTAGATTAGATTGCACCCCAAAATACTTTTGTTCTAAGATAAACAGTCAAGCCATAGCTTTGTAATCAATAAACCAAAAAAAAAAAAATGCAGCACCATATGTGAATGAAGAAAAAAAATCTGGATAATTTGCCTGGTATATAAAACAAAAAAGGGAGGGGAGCCTAACTTAAAAATATTGGGAGAGGCATTTAGGGAATATAATCCTGTTATTATGTGTTAAATTTTAGATTTTATTTTAATTGTTTATAAAGACTAGAATTAGTAAATGTTCACTTAGATGTTCATGTAAATCGATTTTCTAGTAATATATATATATATATAAATATAAAATCAATACATAAAGTCTGTTCAACTGATAAACACACACAATAATGCAACAGCTTTATCTTCAGGTATATACAAATATATAATAAATATGTTTGCATTTAATAGTATTCTTTCACATACCCCCAATAAGAAAAATCTCAGTAGTATTAGGGGTCAAAAACATGTTTTTTCTTAAATATTAATGATTGAAAAATCTGACACAATATATTATAAAATAAGATGGAATTGAGAACATGAACACAGAATCACAATTGATAGTATGGTAAACATATGTGATGAAAAAAACTCGTTGTGATTTCTAGAGAAAGAAAATTCAAAAATAAAACTAGATTGTCTGAATGACAAAGGCAAACAAACAATGGGAGACCAAAAAATGTGGCAATGAGAAAATGGGCTCAAAAGGAAGCCTCATTCCTCTTCCCTTCTTTCTGTTCATGTTTTTTTTTTTTTTAAAAAAAAAAAGAGTCTACAAAGTTACTGGGTAAATATAATATTTCTGGAATACTTTAATGATGAAGCTTAAAACAGTTTATAACAAGGATGAATATGGTATAATGGAAAACTGTATTAAAAAAAAAAAAATCAAAAAAAAAATCTAAATTTTTCACACCAGCCAAAATACAATTAGAAGGTGAGAGCTAAGAAATTTTGATTAATTCAATGTGTTAATAAAATATATAGGCATTATTTGTCTGTATAAGTATGGTGGGTGGGAGTCCATTTTCTGAGGTTTACATGCACATAAATTGCAAGTGGAAAGGAGGCAAGGGTAAGAAAAATTGAAAATAAAAATGATTACAACTTTTTTTGCCCCTAACACTCCAGACCCTATCTGCAAAAATGCATAACTTATGTGCGATTTCACCACTCCAAATGATCTAAAAGCACATCAGCTTAAAAATATAATAAAAAGATGATATAAAACTATAAAAAAAAAAGCAGGGAAAAAAAATTTAAAAGTACATATCTTAATATAATATAAATATCTGTTGTAAAGCTTTTTGTTTATAACACTGAACACGAAAACAAAAAATAAAAATTTTAAGGCACGGCAAAAAAAAAAAAAAAAAAACAAAGATGGGGGGAAAACAACACAAAAGGTAACTGAAAAAAAAAAATAATAAAAAGGCCATGTCCAATGAGTAAATGACTAGATTCAATACACATGCATGTTGCATATTTATATAGACTTGGGACCAACCTAAACAACAAATTTGATAACTCATCCCTTAAAGATAATGTAAAATTTAACTTTTGTAGATTTATAAAGTATAAAGTTTTAAACCTAGACAAGATATCTGGTGAAGGAAATAGAGGGTATTTTTGTTTAATAAAGACATAATAAATTTCAAAAATAAAAAAAAAATCAGTATATGGGTTATAATTTTTGAGATTACATAATTTCAAAAAATTAATCAAAAGGTCAAATAATCTGACCAATGGAAAAAAAGAAAAATGATTAAGTAAACTGTGTGGTATGTCCTTTGTTCCTCTGAGAACATTATATAGTTTACAAATGACAAGCTGCTGAAACTTTATACTTTATGCCCTCGAGGAAATAAGCCCCAAAGAGGGTCTAATTGTAAATTTTGTTAAGAAAAAATATAACAAGATTACATATAAAGATATATTGGCACAAGAAAAAAAAAAAAGAGCTACACTAGAAGATAGCTTATATGTGCACCTTGAGTTAGTCTGCGTAAAGCTGAATGATATGATTATATTGAGTCAATTTCAATGTAAACATTTCTAAAGAAAAATTTACTAACATTTTTTCAAGTCCAAATTTAGTGGCCCTAAAAGCATTGTTCCAATTAATCAGGATAAACATACATTTTGTATATAAATTCAATCAATATTTCAAAAAAGAAAACAATAGCCTCCTGAGAAAATGAATATTTTTAATACACATTTTTTTATTTTTTTTTTATTTTTATATATATATATATATTTTAAAAGGACAAAACAGTTGTTTTTTTTTTTTACATGGAATGTTGTCCCCTAGCACTTAATTTTTTTTAGTGTAAATGTCTGAATTAAAAATAGAGAAAAAAAAAGTGTAAACCTCTTGCGCAATTAAATATGCATAGATTTCTAAAATAAAAAAAAAAGGGAGAATAATATCACCTGTTATTTAAATATGGCTAATTGCCAAAAGTGAAAGAATCCACACATCTGCTGATTTACGGTTTTAATAACAATAATAATACTGTATGAAGATGACAACGACTCTAAAAAAAATATGGAAAACAACAAAACAAAACCTATTAATAGTAAGATAAAAAAAGTCTCTTTGAGCACTTCAATTATTACAAGCTATCAAAAGAGACAATTATGTCTTTCTACAATGAAAAGAAAAAAATGTCAAAATTATATACATGTATTATGACAAATTTATGCTCTGTAAAGTTATTTAACATGCAAAGAGAGGAGGAAAAAAAATAAGACCAATCAGCACAAAATATTAATTTATATTTATTTATATAAAACTTTTATATTGCCATTAGCTTTTATTTTTAGGAGCAAAGAAAAAACTTGCCATAACTTTCCTTAGAATAAATGCTAAGTATTTATTGAAGGGAAAGGAATTATTCCTATTTTTATTGTAGTTAATTTTGAAATAAATAGAATGCATAAAATTCAGATAGTTACCATTATGTGCTTCTTTTCTGTTAATTTTTTTTTTATTTTTTTTTTTGACATAGACTGTACAAATATAAAGAATTAAAGCAACTAACAAACATAATACTTAAAAAAGAAAGTAGTAAACTTCTGGTCTGCAGAGAACAATAGCAAATTTTTTCTATCACCAAAAATGTGATCAATAAAATGTTTTCCACATAATATAAAAAAAAATAAATATATAAACATATGAAGTCAAAGTAAAAAAAAACTTTAAAGAAAAATTCACTTAAAACCAAACATTTCTACTGAGTAACTTTGACATGATTTCACAACTCAATTCCAAACCATTAAAATGTCATCTTAAGGTATGTACAGCGTGTTAAGAACCAAAACATGGTGGTTATTTTTAGCTAAGGTGACAATATATCCTTCTGTAGTAATTTTTAGTCCACAGCAACGACTGACCTTTACGTAGGGACACTGAAACTCACTGATAAGCGAGCCATCTCTCTGAAATACCCCCACATGAAATCGGTTGCCATGGCTGTCACCAATTAGCACATCTCCGTGTCCACTAATGTCAATCCCATTAGGATAGTTGGTAATATTTTCGCAGCCAATTCTACGAAGGAATGTACCATCTCTAGCAAACACCACAACACAATGACCCTGAAATGAGATTTTCCATTATCTTACAATGTATGCCTTTAAAAGAAGATAAGATACCTATACATACATATTCATTGTATAAAAAAAAATTGTCATGCTCCACATAATTTAGATATTAGCGCATTCATTCCTGTTCATAACAAACTCCATTTAACTTTTAATCAAAGATTCAATGCAGGACAATTATTTACAAGAATATGCTATGAAGATTTTTTCAATATCAAAATGAAGAAATTCAAGGTATAAGAAGCAGCATTTACCCAATAAAATAAACAAAATACACACAAATATAGAAAATCCCCACAAAGCACAAATTTTGTACTAGGATCACTAAAGACAACAACATTTATATGGCTAGACAGCAATTTAAAAAATATAGAGATAATTTTAAAAGATAAGTTTGTTAAATATTTTTCTTAACAATACCCTACTAACAACTCAGACAAGGTTCCCAAATATTTAAAGTTTCTAATTTTTCAAGCATGTAAAATTAGAGATAATTAAATAAGTTAGTTAAAAATTTTTCTTAACAATACCCTATTAACAACTTAGACAAGGTTCCTAAATATTTAAAGTTTCTAATTTTTCAAGCGTGTGGTTATTAATTTCTAGATATATAGAACTAGTAAAATCTAAACTAGCTAGAATTAGTAGAATGCTAGATGATAGATCTTAGATTCTATATAAATATATTAGATTATAATTTATATACTATACACTTGAATCCAAAAATGTTATTAGATCTAGATTAGAAAAGCAAGGAAAATCATAGATCTTCAATAGAATCAATTGTATAATGGTCTAGTTAGAATCATAAAAATGTTAAGGCCTTCTTATTCTAGCCTTTTTTTTTAGTTTCCAATTTGATCTAGATGATAACTACACTGCTTATGCCAAACCCCTGCTACTGGTAGATTCCAATGCTAAATCTAGATATCTAGACTTTATCTAGTTGAATATTGCATGTTGGCAGATCAAACTTATTGCTTAGGCCTTGTCCCAATGGACCCTAATTTTAGTTGTTTATTTTTTTATCTGCAGCACGTTAGATTGGATTTATATAATTTTTTGAAAATTACTTTAAAGTTTTTGCTAGCATACAAAATTAAACTTATTTAGGCTTATATTAGGCTTTAATAGAATAAGATTTGAATGGAAATATGAATGTTAAAGCTATAGAATAAGGATATAATGAATGGGGTAAGTGATTGAAAGCTATTTGAGACTGATAGTTGTGAAAATAAATAAAAAATTGATGCTAGGCCCAGTTTTGATGTTAGATCTAGTCAAACAGGAGATTGAAGGTAACTGGATGGCATGATATTTTAATGTTTTTGAGCTCTGTAGGCCCATTTATGACTTCAAACATGATGCTTAACCCTAGGTCTATTTTTTCTATTATAAAAAGGTTTTTGTTAGGTTTTACTAGCTTTTTTTCTGTGAATTTAGTCAACAAATAGATTTTTTTTTTAAATAACTGATACAGTGTTATATCCCTTCTCTTAGGGATGGGGTAGATAGTTTCTTACATTTGCTTAGTGGTGAAATGGTTAAGTTCAATTCATTATTATTTTAGGAGCTGACAAAATCTAGTAGACCAAAACACTATTGCAAGTGAGAAAAAGTCCAATACCAAGTTGGACTGGTGTTTGGTCGGCGATCTTGCATCCATGTATAAACATCCAGTTGTCACAAAAAGAATTGTAATTAAAAGATAACCAATTCTATATTTCATTCACAAATGTTTTATAAACCGAAGGTAACATCCTTTTGGGATGTAATGCATCACATTGTTTTGAATGTGGTTATAAATAAAAAATACTTACTTTAAAGTCACAAACAAAATATTCGTTGTTGTTGATAGCTATGTCAGAAGGTTCTCTCATGTAGTCACTGCAATCAAACCACTTAATTAGATCACCACTTTCAGAGATAACAAAGACTGTTGGAGATACACTATCTACTGCTACAATATGGCCTGGGGAAAAAAAAAAGCAAATTAAAAAAAAAACAACAATTAAGCTATAGAAATTTGGAAATCTAGTTAAATTCTCATTCTTAATGCCCAGTAACCAATTTCATTTTTTTTCTTTCAATTACCTTCAGGAGTGATGGCTAGGCCAGCAACAATATCAATGTAGCGAATGGCAATCTTTTTCAAAAAATGTCCATTCCTGTTAAATATCTGCATTCTTGAACGTTCATTGCCCCGATCACAAACAACAAACTTTCCAGTTTTTAGCATCACTGCAACTTTGCGAGGATACCACAGCTGACCTTCTTCTCTCCCTTAAAAAAATGAAAATGACACCATATTAAACACAATTTACTATTCAAACTAAACATTTAAAAAAATTTGTAAAACTAAAATGGAAAGCATACCTGGTATTCCAAATTGGTATTTAAATTCACCAGTTTTCTGGAAAACCTGAATCCGGTGATTGTTGGTGTCTGCTACAACAATGTCTTCATCATTCCCCAAACAGAAGCCATGAGGAGAATTAAACTGACCTTTACCAGGGCCAAGTTGACCAAATTTACATCTGACAATATAAGACAAGTTTTAAATTTTGAGATTAAATGTCTTTCATACAAATAGCTTTCACAATAATAATTATTTAGGAATTCTACATGAGAACTGCATCGACTGAAGGAAGAAAGTCACACAAGCTATGCTGACATAGAAGAAAATACAAAATTCATAACTGAATAGTGAATTAACAGACATGCCTACCTCAAAGACCCAGGTTGAAAATGAGGAAATTTAGGCTTCAAAGAGGAGCATTTGTGCATTAAAAACTGGCAAACTTATTGCATGCCAAAAAAACAAAAATTTTAATTTCAATAGATTGATAAAAATCTATATACAAGTTATCAGTAAATGTCAAAAACAACAACATACTATTGAAAGATTCCTTTTAGATCTAAAATTTTATAATCTATTACAGTGATGCCCAACCTTATGTGGCATGCGGGCCATTTTGAGTTCCGACCCCCGAGTCACGGGCCACATTGACAAAAAGATAAACAAAATGAAATAGAGATTAAACTATTTAAAATAGTTTTATTACAATCCCGTGGCAGAAGTCTGCTTGCTTATTGGTGTCTTTTAATTGAAAAAGTTTTTCTACTAAATTAAGTGCTAGTAAATATTGTGTTTATACCCAGCAATCGTTTTCAGAAATGTGCATGGTTTATGTAGACAACACGCGTAGAAATCTATTGCATATATTGCTCGAACTTTCTCAAGCATGGAAGTCTGGCTTTGTAAGTCAATCAGTTCCAGTTGGTGTCACTCCACTGCAATAGTAATTATTTCAAAATCTGTTGTTCTGTCATTTAGTTTTGAATGGAGATTTTCACCAACATCCTCAACTCGTTTTGCAATTTCTGGCAAAAACGCTGACAGCTACAACTTTTTTTTCCTGGACGATATTATTCCATCACTGCTAGCAAGCACTTTTTTATGCTTTATTTCTCTTTTTTAAAATGTGATACTGTAGCCTCCATAACAGTTGACTCATTTTTCTTCTTGGTAAATATTTCACAAATTGCTCAACTCTAGACGTAACTTAGCGATCTTTTCTTAGCAGCTTAAATCAACAAAGCCACCATATTTTTGTAATAGTTTGTTTTGGAATGCCTATTATGTTATGTCAGTGATGCTCAACCTCTCTTGGGCGGCGGGCCATTTTAATGTCCGACACTCGTGTCGCGGGCCACATGAAGAAAGGGGGGAATTATAAAAAAAAAAATTTTAATTTATTATTAGAAACCGGTGAATATAGCATTTACATTAATTCATGAGAAGTTTATCCTAAACTACTTTTATATTCCGGCTGCTTAGTTGAGAGCCAAGTTGACTAACTGAATCTAGAATTCTAGATTTTTGTGTATGAGACTATACGATTAGGCCCCTACTTCCCTGGAAAAGTTTGTTCCCACTAATAAGTGCTTGTAATTATTGTGATAATTCCATAACACTTGTTTTTGGAGATTTAGAAAAGTTTATCCAAGAAACAGGGAGTAGAAATCAATAGTCTGCATCACACCATCATTTGAAATTTATTAAGCAAAGATGTCTTGTTTGTAAGTCTATCAGTCTCAATAGTAGCTATGTCTGTGCACTTCACACATTGGCCTCAGATGGATTTTAGAAACGATGAATATTGTTCAATCTGAACACGATCATCAGACATGGTCCAGACAACATTTTGCAACATAGATATTGTTGGGGAATAATTCAACGAGATTTGATTTTAAAAAAAAGCTATTGCTGTCAACTATAGTTGTCACTCCCACTAATTTCTCCAAAGGAAAACGATTCTCTGTGATGGTTGAAACTTTTTGCCAGTGCTTCGCCACTGGCGATCCCATGCATGCTCCAAATAGCTACTACTTTTTTTTATTTCAAAACTTATGTTTCTATAGCGAATAAATGCCAAGATTTTGAGTGGTATCAGATATGTCGGTACACTCGTCAGCGTGGTCGAGATGCTTGAACTTAGCTTGGCTACCTTAGAAGGGGGCTCGAGGTTCGACACCAGACTCTGGCAGAGTTTTGTTTACTGAGCGTCTAAAAGCAGAACAAAAAACAAACCCTTCCCCCCACAGGTCCACAAATGAGATTGGACCAAAGTGCTCTGAGCATGAAAGTAGCGCTATATAAAAGCCATAATAATATAATAATACAGCCGACTCATTTTCTTTTATACTCTCATCAATTCTCCACTCTATGTGTAATCTAACAATCGCATCTCAAACCCAGGATGCTGCCTTATTTGTTTACTTTTTTGATTTCATAAAGCTGTTTAATGTTATGTTCTTTAAAGAGAGACACTCTAGTTATAAAACAAATATGTTGGCCCGCAGGCCGTATTTTGAGCATCACTACTTTAACAGAATATTTTTCAACATTCTAATTTTTTTGCACTTTTTCACAATGCTTTGGCGGGCCGGATCTGGCCCGCGGGCCATAGTTTGGGCATCGCTGTGTTATGTTCTTTAAAAAAGACACTCTCATTACAAATTAATAATGTTGTCTTATGTTTCAATATAAAAAGATCTGTCCACTTTTCCTGGAAGTTTCAACATCCAATTTTCGTTTCTTCGACTCCTATTTCATTAACCTACAAAGTTTGCATTGAATGGCACCAATCATGTTAATCTCAGAAGAACACGAACCAAATGCCTTTAGGCAGTTTAGGTATCCTATTTCTATGATCTTATAAATAGCAGACATTACTTTAAAAGAGAAGACCTAAACCTTAATTTTTTCTCACAATTGTAGTTCACGATCCAGAAGAATTACCCATTTTGCTTATTTGTAGTTAACTAACAGTTATGATTAAACTACAATAACTTTTTTTTTCTGTAATCAGAAAATGTTACATTTGATATAGAATTAAAAGTGAATGCACACCCTTTAAATAAAAGGATGTTAATGAAATTTTATTTTTGAATCTAGACTAAATCTAGGCAATATTGTTTGATACAAACTGAACTAAAATAATTTTTTTTTATGATAATATTTTCACAATACCTATTGAACAACATATATAAAAACATTAATTGTCTTGAGATCACTATCCCATTTCACTACCATGTGGAAAATATATTAAAATTATGGGAGGAAAGAAAAAAAAAATATAATTTTTTAGCATCAAGGATATTGCTGATTTGACTGAAAAAATGGGGGTAAATTCACTGATGAGAGACAGAGGTTAATTCTTAACTAAGTTTTTTTGTAGTATTATTAGTTTTTTTTGTAGTATTATTAATCTAAAAAATCTAGATTATAAATGCTCTAGAATTTAGAATCTACAATTCATTAAGGTCTAAGTCAAGTCTAGCCTAATATATGCTAATCAGAAGCAAAAATCTAGATTTATATATAGATTTAAGATCTATTTAAAATCTAGTTATCAATTATTAGATTTATAATCTTCTATATCTAAATTTAAATCTGGACTAGATCTAGTTAAGTAGATCTCTTCTACTATATCTAATCTAGATATAGATCAACTAGCATCTTGTCCTTGATAAATTGTATTCTTTTCATAAAACTAGTGTGAGTAGCAATGTGTCAATAATTGTTTTGGTATGATAATCAATGAATAAATGAAGCATTAGTGCTCAACTCTATCATCCAACCTAAACTAAATCTAGGCCACACAGAGGAAATACTAAAATAGATGAATTTTTGCTTATAATATTTTAAGTTTGCATTTTAAAAAATAATGAAAGTAACTTTTTGTCTGGATTCTAAAAATCACAATGGGGAAGGCAGAACATGGGAGTTTTTAAATAATTTTGTGGAATGGTTTCACATAATGCGAAACAGTAAGCATGTCTGAATATGTCATGTAAACAAGAGATTTAAATGAAATAAATATTTTAACTATTATTTTGTAACCAATCTAACAAAATAATCTAATATGTCCACACAATTCTTTAAGTGGCATTGATCACTAGGGAAAAAACAAAATGGATAACTAAAGAAACAAGCATTATAATGAAAGATATTTTAGCATGCCACTACAAAAGAATGTTCCTGTTATGATATATGAAGTGCATAAAAAAACATGCAATATATAATATACATGCTTATACAGTTATTTATCCTGAAACAATGTGGAATGTTAAAAACTTATTCAGTGCAACTTCCTCTAAGTGATAGCTTCACTACCAGTGTAATTCTCAGCAAGTAACTTGGTTGATCGTATTCACTTTGTGATATCTTTTTATCCCCCCTCCCCTTTTTTATTTTACAATTTAGAAACTATTTTCTAGAATATTTTATCTATTATCATTTGTTTTCATAAAAAAATTAAATGTGTTAGCTTAGAATATATGTAATAAAATAAAAAGTTATGTTAGTTTTAGTAACTCCACATCTTTGCAAAATTTAATTTCAATTTATCCATAAAAATATATGCACTTAACTGAAATAGTTAAAATGTAGTTTTTAACATGCACACCATATCCAATTTTTTTATATGTAAATGAGTGAAATGAATATGAAAATTAGTGCAATGATTACAAAAGCAAAAAAAAAAAAAAAAAAAAAAAAAAAAAAAAAAACAGTGCTGTCCTGTAGAAAGTATTTACATTACAAATTATAGAAGTGCCAAACCATATTGAAGACCCTCACCATAACAGCTAGTATATATTTTTAAAGCAGCAGAACATGAGGATAAGCGGAAATAAGCTTGTCTTACACATTTATAATACAAAAAACTGGATCTCCCATTGAATTTGATGATTTATGGAAAAAAAATGAATGTGCCCTTGAAGAAAATATAGTTATCTTTATTTTAACTATTAGAGATTCTTAATGTATTAATGAATGGATGCAAGCATGTCGAGCCATAACTGGTTGGGAAATGGACAGGGAGGGGCCATTCTAACGTACATACAAGCCAATCAAGATGATGCACAGCCCATGCTTAAGTGACAACTATACATTTAGCCTTATTTTCACAATTAAAAGAATAGACAAATTTTCTCTCAAGCCTTTAATTAAATATTTTGTGTTATTTTTAAAACTGAATAGAATCAGATTTAGATTAGAGAATTGAGCAACCAAATAAATTTGAATGATGCCAACCAGATAAATTAGATAAGGCTGGCATACACGCCATTTTGCATTCATGTTAATGTTATGATTAGTGTACCCCATTTAGAAACAAGTTAAGAATCTCTGTCAGTAGCTTACAACATTAAAAGTCTATAATATCACACTAGCAAGCAGGGCTCCAGCTACATTGAATATAGAAAATATTAGCTAAAGAATTTTCAACCTCAAAGGAACTTCATTGACTTGTTTATGTTGTGGTCCCCAATGGCCAATCTCAGTGTCTCCAAGTCCGCTTTGAAATCTGCTGAAATTTCCCAAAACCAAATGAATGAATTTAAGAAATACAAATAATCTCCCTTTTGCTCAATGAAATGTTTTGTCTAAAAAATTATTACTATAAATGTATATATTCATATAGGCCTATAAATACACTAACCTGATTTGCATGGCATTCATTTTATTGGTTCTTCTGACAGGTGGATATGGCTCATTACTATAAGTACTATTAGGTGATCCAAGTTCTATATGAATAAATGCAATTAATAATCACAAGAAAAAAAAAGTTATCAAAAAAAAATTATGGTCATGAAATTAAAGAAGCTCCTAACCCTAATCTATATAAAATGAGATTCACAGGCAGTTTGGCAAATATGCTAAGCTTTGAAGAAAGTTTACAGATAACATGTTGAAGACTATGCTTTATTCATTTCATCATTATGTTCACATGGGAGGAACTAAAAAAAACAAAAAAAAACAGTTCATACTATCAACTCAAGATCTACAAAAATCAGCTTAACACTGCCAAAATGAGTATTAAAAATTAAGAGACTTTTTTTGCAAGATAGACTATCTCTAACCTTGTTGCTCGTAGCAAATTACCTGGACTAAATTGATCAAAAGAACCAATACTAGTAAAAGTACTCAAAGTAGGTGGTGGTGGCTGGTTTAAAAGAGAAGCCAGTCCTTCCAAATTGGCACTTTGAACATTGCCAGCATTTGAGCTTGACACTGGTGTAGTAGAGCCCAAAATACTAGCCAAGGAATTATCTCCAGATCCAGAAGTAATAGGATTTCCTCCACTGCCAATAGCTGTTCCAGGGCCATTAATACTCATCCCAGGAGCAAAAAGTGGACCTATAAAAAACAAGGATAAAACTGAATGGATTTTCTGTATATGTAGGTGTAAAGGTATTTCCAAAATAAAAATATTAATGAAATTGATTTCTTTCTGACATTGATAGTTAAAGTAAACCCTTCCATACCAATGCTGTAGATCAGAGATGGGCAAATTACAGACCTCAGACATCTACAAATATTAGGTGATTATATTCAAAATAGCATATGTATTAATAAATAATATTAATTATTGAAACATCTGAAAGATCATCTATACATGTCATTCTAAAAACCTTTAGGTAAACAAAGCTTTTTCTAATTGGCAATATGTTAAAACATTCAGAGATGCCTACATGACAAATTGGAAACATGTATTTTGAAAACCAAATGTATATTTCCATAAATAGAAAGAAACATACTCGGGAAAGACATAATCATTCAAGCACTTAACAAATACAGATATCAAAAAACTTAACACAGCATTCTAGGTATTCTATATCTTTTTCAAAATATTTTCACATTTAGTCTTTGTCATATTGGAAATTTTATGATCATGATACCTTTAGTGTTTCATTCCTGCTTCCATTATAGCAACAACAAAAATTCTTTTTAAAAATGCTAGAAGTGTATTTGGACTTAAACCAGATGCAATGGTTTGGTTGGCAGGAATTGTGACATCGAGTTTTGTTAATGGGAGATTTCTTTACAAGGTATGCAGACACTGGAAATATTTTATCACATTTTGAAAGAAACAGATTTTCTTCTTTCATACCATTCTTTGCGAGTCAGCAATGAAAGCTTTGGTATCCTCCACAATCACAAGTTTTAAAAAAATTGTTTTCAGACATATAATCCTTATTAGTCATTATACTTCTAATATAATAGAAGCTGGGCTATTGAGTCTGATGAATATATAAACTCCCTAGCTGATGTAAGAGATATTGCCCGTCGATAGACAAAGGTTGCCCACCCCTGCTGTAGATGATAAAAATGTAAAATCATCTGTAAAAAAAAGAATTAAAAATCAAATATTAATAACATACTCTGACTTTGGTGCAATTTGGCCATGTTTGCAACATTCATCATTGCAGCTGCATTTCCACCACTGCTGTGGCTGACATTATCCACAGAGATTCCACTATCAGACAATGGGCTATTGTTGCCAGAGATGGTGGTGCTATCTGGAAGGTGCCCCATAGTCACAGCAGATAAACTAGAAATAACATTGGAAAGAGACATGTTTTCAATGCTAGGACCGATTCCTATAGTACCAAGCTGTACGCCAGTTAAACTTCCAAGATTCATAAGCTCCTGACCAGTAGCATTGGGCATGATATTAACACTGCTCATATTGTGAATACTGGGAAGAGTATACTGCTGTTCAGGCTCAAAGGGAGAATGTGTTGAAGCCTGAAAAAAAAAAAAAAACATTTTGTACAAATGAATATAAACAGCTAAATAATTGAACTTTTTTGTGAACATAATTTTACAGCAGCAGAACATAAAAATTACCATTCCACTTTTTTCTCTTGCAAAGTAGCCAAAAGTGCCTTTGACAGCTGCAGTAAAAGCAGATGCATCTGTCTTAAATTCTGTGTTAACAGGAACATCTGGCATAATAATGCCCATGCACAATTTATTTAATTGATTCAGCATAGTCTGTAAGAGTTGAGCAACTTGACCAGCATGTCCATGTTGACAAACTCTTTCTACAAATGTTTTAGCTTGAGTTAGTTGATTTTCATGAGTAGACAATTTGTGCATTCTTTCCATAAGACAAAGTTCTCTCTTTTCATGAAGGTCATCTAATTCTTTGAGATAGGAATCCTAAAAAAAATAAATAAATAAAATATAATTAGATTTATAAATTGTGAGACTAAAAATTAGCCACTTGATATTTAAAACAAAAGGGTTGTGGAGATAAAAAGAAAAGGCAAGCAGTTGTTATGGTCAGTACAGAGTTTTACTTAATATAACCACTACATACTCTACTAGATTATAAATAATGTTAATAGTAACCATCTCAACTCTACTCGATCCAATGCCCTAACTTGTGAACAATTAATGTGGTCAGACTGGAAACCAAATACAGGTAAATAGAAGCTTAAACGAGAATATGAGAATGGCTGCCTAGTCGCTCTGGACGTCTCCATGGTCCCATGATAGAAAACGACCTAATACCATCCAGTATCCATGGGCGCCTGCAGGGAGGTGCAAAAGGATTCTGAGTAGCCAAATTCTAGACATTTTTTGCACCATCAAATCAATTAACTTCTAAATAGCAACTGAACAAGTCATGGTTAATGTAGTAATAGACTAGCCTAGACGTATCAGGAATTTATGGTCAACCATGTACCTGCACACCTCTGAATTCTGAGTAGTCACATTGTAGTCATTTTTTTTATGTATTACAATAAAACCCATCATCCAGATGTGTTTTTTTTTATTACATAGATATAGATTTTGTCAGAATCCAGGATGGTGCAAGTGCACCACTGTGTACCCCCCAATGGATGCCCATGCATTATTGATTCAAGAGTTTAATAAATTAATGTTCATGAAAATTTTGCACACCGTCTTCTAAAGGCCTATCAACTGGAATATTAAAAAGTGAAATAACTTAAATGGTGCCTCCACTGAAATACAGTAATGATATGCTATTATTGTAACTAGAATAGGCAAATCTGTAATTCATGTCTGACCATGTAGGATGTTTTATAGGCTTGCAATTCTTTACACAATAAAAGGTATCAAATATTCTATATCATGTTGATCTGTTTTCATTTGCATATATCTAAAGTTATTATGAATGTTATTATGTTATAATTATAAGAATGATCCAAAACTAGCAAATTTAATACAAAAAAAAAAGTTTTTTTTTATTTGTGAAAAATCAAAAATTTAGTGGACTTGTGTGGAAAAAGAAATATCTAAATAAAATAAATAGATGCTTAAATACGCACCCAAGAGACTTTCAGAATAGTTAACTTTATTAAGCTAGCAATGCGGTTAACTTTCAGTCTTATAATCAAATATTTATAATAATTCATAAAACACAACTTTTGAACTGATTTATTTTGTTTATTAAATGAAAATTCATTTGTAAAATTAAAAATGCAATTTAACTCATTCGATACGTATAGCCGCACAGTGCGCCAAGCCGATTTCGCTAGCCTACGTATCGCTGCAGCCTGCGCCAAACGTGAATTGTTTCTTTTAATGAGTATTTCTACTTTTTAAAGTACTTTTATTTTAAATTCTTTTCATTACTTCTATTCAGAAGAGGTTCAACTTCCTTTACGTTGTTTTGGTTTATTTATAGTGCAGTTTTTGATTTTGTTATAGACATTTACCACACTGTGTTACAGCAAAATTTTGTGACAACAAACAAAAAGCTGATTCAATGGGTTCTTTCAGTGATAATTCTAGACGTAAGGATAATAAATACAGATTTATAACGGCTGAAGATGATTCTATTTGATTCTGAATCGGATAATGATAGATCTAGTGATAGTAAAAAAGTGATATTTTCAATCTAGTCTCTAGATCTAGAACTTGACAGTCTTCGAGACTGTGTCTCTCAGTCTAAGTCTAGCAAAAAAAGGAAGAAACCTGCTTTAGATTTAGATTAGAATCCATGTAAAAGAATGAAACTTAGCAGTAGTAGTTCTATTAGACATCTTAAACTAAAGGATGCTTCAAATCCTTTTATGAAGCCTATAACTTTGTTGGCTGTTAAACTTTTTTTTCTTACATTTTGTTATGTAGTCTATAGACCTAGTGTACAAAGTTCAGTTTTCCTTAGAAAATGTGTAAAAAAAAAAATTCAGGTGTGTGGGCAAAAACATTCATAACTTTATTTCTTGAGCTATTTCAATGAAACTTTCTTATTTTCTTACATACATATGTTAGTATAATTTGTGTAAAATTCAACTTCTTTGGATTAATATTTATGGATTTCCATAACTGTAAGTTGAGCTTGAATAATATTTTTTTCCCACAGTGTTGTACTTAAAGTTTAATAACTTTTTTATTTTTGTTATGATATTATTAATGTTTGCAGTACAACATTCCTCATTCAATGACAAAAACATTGATAGGCTACTTGCAATAAAAACTTAAAAAAGATGATTGTATATAAGAACATACAATACTATCACTAGAAAAATTTTTTCAGCCAATTTGTTTTCGCTCCGTTGCATTGACAAAAACTAACGTATGGAATGAGTTAACTTAAAATTTTTTTTAAATCTCAAGAACCAAAATTGAGTTATTTAATTTTAAGATAGTGATGGGAAATGACATTGAAAGATTTCTAGGAAACTTTCTACACCCAGCGTTCCTGTGTGTCAAGATGACCCAAATTGGGGAGTGGCTGAATGTTTTAAATATGTACACAAATAAGGAGTAATGAATGTTTTAAATTCTATTTTTAAATATGTATAGTATATACTCATTAAATAATGTTACAAATTACAATAAATATGCTTTACTGCACACACAGAAAAAAGCTAGAAAGACATAATTGTTTGTACATTTCAGTTTGGAGAACTTTTTTTTTCTTTTTGAATCTAGCTTTACATCAAAGTTCGAAAATGAACAGGATAGATTTTTTGCATTAGCCTGTAATGTAGATAAATTTTTAACAATAAGAAGCCATGTGTTTTGAAAGCAAAAATTGCTTGACTTTTAAAAAAATGTTTCTTAAATATGAGCTACAATCCTGTTTGGTGCCCTTAACCATTGAATGAAAAGGAACTCTACAATGGATTCTAAAGAAATCTATTAACAAGCAACTGAAAAGCAACTAGATAAAAAGCAATGCTTTAAGAGGCAGAGAATTTCAGAAAAATTTGTATTAAAGCTTCTTCGTGCGACACTTTACACACACATGGCAATTTGCTAGAAGTAGATTTAGGACATTCTGCTTGTAGAGCATTAGTTAGATCTATAATAATATGTATCTAAAGTGATATCTACTTATCTGCTTCCGGGGCTTTTAAAGTTGTTGTTTTTTTAAATAATATTAGTTGGCAATCTACTCCATAGATAGTTCTACAAAAAATCCTATTTAGAAGGCTAAGTCTAAGTATATTCTAAATCTATACTAGTAAATTAGAAAATGAATATGAGTTGTTTTTTTTCATCACGATCTAAGTGCAATATACAAAATAAACAGATCTAGAATAAAAGAACAAAAGCTTTGAATGCACAAACCAAAAAAATCACAGAAAAAGACAGACATGCCTACCCCCAATACCCAGAATGTGGAACACTCAGGTTGAAAATGTGGAATTTTGGGCCCCAATGTGGAACATAAACGCGTAAACTTACATTTGGCAGCCGTACTCAAGGCAATAAATAAAACTTCAATTATTACTTAAACAGTGATGGGAACAGACTATACAAAAATTTTAGGAAATTTTTCAAATTGTGATAACACCCCCCCCCCCCTTCCTTTCGTTGGTGTGATAGATTGTAAAGATTAAGACTAAAACTGCTTTATTGATCCTTATGGAAATCTGTTGTGGTTACAAGGACTCTTCTTATATAAAGACAACACAACAGAAACATACACATAAATATAACAGACACAACAAACACAAAATCATGCATTGATCTAATCAATTATTGACAACATCCCACTCAGAACAGAATACTGTCATACGCTGAGTGGTATGTTCACAGAAAATGTAAAGACAGTTATATTTTAATCAGGTAACAACTTGACTGTCATCCCCAAACCCCAAACAACCATTTTTGTTCAAAGATTTATTAAAGAACATTACAAATGGTTATTATTCCATTGTATTAAAATAAGAAACCTTCTTAGAGATGCCTTCATAATATGTATTCTCTTTCTGTTATGGAAAGGTATATTCTTAGTTTTTATGTGTATCTCATAGATACTTGAGTAATGGTGTGCATTTGTTTTATTCTTTTATTAACTGAACTTAAAACCTCCTCATCAACAGAGCCTGTAGTATATGCAAACCTATTTCAACTATTTGTATATTTAATTGACATTTGATTACTAAATAATGACATTTGGAGAGGGGGGGGGTATTAGACCTATTTGCATTTTTTTTCAAGCAGAGTTTCTTTTTCAACTAGATCTATATGCTATGTAGTTTCCATGGCTTTCACAACCAAAATAACTTTGACGGACTTTTCACAGCTGTGTTGGTAATATTTTTTATTAAATCTACAGTAGATCTAGACTCTAGATCCAGGTCACTAAAATTCGTGGACTTTTCACGGCTGTGTGCGAATTATATTTACTGAATCTATCGTAGATCTAGAATCTATAATATACTCTATAGATTTTAACAATAAATCACTAAAATTCGCGGACTTTTCACGGCTCCACAGGGTTAGTAATTATGTTGATTAGATTCTTGTGATTTAGCGTAAATCTAGAGTCTATATCTAAGTCACTAAATTCGCGGACTTTTCGCGGCTCTGTGCGAATTATCTTGACTAACTCTACCGTAAATCTAAATTCTAGATCTAAGTCACTTAATTCCAGGACTTTTCACAGCCGTGTGCGATTTGTCTTCACTGACTCTACCGTAAATCTAGAAACTAGATCTAAGTCACTAAATTCGCGGACTTTTCACGGCTGTGTGCGAATTTATCTTTACTGACTCTAACGTAAATCTAGAGTCTAGATCTAAGTCACTAAATTCGCGGAATTTTCACGGCTGTGTGCGATTTTATCCTCAGTGACTCTAAAGTAGTAAATTTCGTAAAACTAGAGTTTAGATCTAATTTTTTTCGCCGTTTTTTTAACTTTACACTAGGCTTTGAATTTTATAATGAAATTCAAGGTGTTTTCCAGGTTTTCAAGGTGGCTACGAACCATGAAAAGTATTCAAATTAAAGAAACTAGATATCTTACGTAGAATATATCTATCTAGACTGATTCAAACCTTAAGTCACTCTAACCTACATTGAGATCAACAAGACAATACGATCACGCGAGTTTTCTTTTAAAAAAAATTCGGATTTTTTTTCCGAAAATAAATGTCGGAAAATTTTCGGATTTTATTGCTTGAAAATCGGATCTGAAGAAATTTTCGGAATTCCGAACATTTTCGGAAAATTCCCACCACTGCTTAAATAACCATGCTTGGTTTGCTTCTTATACATGTAAATAGTAGAATTCAAAGTCAGAAAACAAACATATAATCCAATCAATAGTTCTATTAACTCTATATGATGAATTCACATTTCACTAGAGTAACACCTTTAGTAAAATCACTAAATTTAGAAAGCCTTCAGGATAGAAGACTTAAGAGTAAAGTAGCAATTATACACAAAACACTGAACCATAATCTCCAAATACAAAAACAAAACTTAATAAAATGCTCAGAAAGACACAAAGATAAAGGCACATTCCTCGTCCCATATGCTAGGACAAATCTGTACAAATGCTCTTTCTTCCCTAGTGCCATTAGAGCATGGAATGGTTTGCCTGAGCTAGCCAGGAAAACCAATGACTTGGCAGAATTTAAGTCACTGGTAAATATGCATGACGCGTAGGACGTAATCATCTTTTTTTGAAGTAACGTCTGTATTATATAAGATAAGAATTCAATTCAAAATGTATTCTAATGTTTCTATTGTGTATTTGTTACTACCAGAACTAGATCTAGTTAAATCTAGTAACTAGAGTAGATTAAATTATAAATCTACTTGTATGACTTTATCTAGCCTTTCTAGAGAAGAGCTATCCTCTACTCTAAATTTGGCTCTAGTTCTAGAATAATTAAGATCTAACAGTCCTCTAAGTCTAAAAGGACACAGATTATAAAAATTACATTTTTTTATATTATAGATCTAGATTTGTTACACTTACATTTACATCTAGCTATCTCATCTTCTAATTCTACTATTAAATTTAAAGGGTCTATTGATATTAGTATTGAGATCTAAAATCTATTAGTAAGTCTGTTTCTAGTTCTACTTCTGGATTCTAGATCTAAAAAGTAATTTAGACTTAGCCTAAGTATTTTAGTAAAAGATCTATATGGAGTATGGAGATCTTAATAATGTTTTTTTTTTAAATCCTTTTCTTAGAAACCAGTAGATCTAATAATATAAGTAAATAACCAGTTAGATCAGTTAGATCTACGACCGTCTACGACCTACTACGTACTTACTAGATTAGATTTAGATGATAGATCTAGTACTAAGTACTAGTAGGTCTGGATGCATTGTCAAGAAAGGAAAGGGATTTTAATGAACATTTGGCTTATAAGGGCTTATTAGATTCTAAGAATGGATCTAGACTAGATCTATATATGAATATGTACTACATAAATCTACATCTAGACTCTAGATCTAATCTAGCTCAACCATATCTTCGTAAATTTGGACACACCGGGTACGGGAGGAGATGAAATGTAAACAATAAACACAGACCTATATATTTTATTTTGCAGTCAGTATTTTCATTGCGCACTATTAATAAATAATGAAAAAACAGATTTTTTTTTGGTCGGTATTGAGACTTGGCTGAACAAACAATCGCGGATGCGCAACAGCGGGACATGTGAGCTTTTTTGATGATTTTGCGGGACGGTTCCGCATAATGCGGGACCGTAGGCATGTCTGAAAAGATTAAAAGTATAGTTCTACACAAGGTATCTAGTTAAAGACAATTTAATCTAGTGTATATATAGAAACGCAAAGTAGAGCATGTACAAGCAACAATCTTAGTTTGCATTTCTTTGAAAAGGGAAAATTGTAATTTTAATTTTTTTTTTAAATCAGGCAAAATAAAACAATTTTATTCTTCTGAGATGTATTGAAAAATGTTCAGATTTTTTTTTTTTTTGAGAAAATTTTCTGAAATTGTACAGCACTGGTTTTATGTGTAAGATTTAATATAGTTTTAATATCTTCTATTACATATGTTAGGATAATATGATTTAACCAAGTATAAAAAGAAGTAAAAAATAACTTTAATAAACATATATATATAATCTTTCAAACTACTCACTCTGATTTCTTCTAAAACAGCTTTATAACTCTGAAAAGTTTCCTGTATGAGCCCTTTGGTGCTATCTTTTTGCATTTCCAAATCTTCTAGTGCAGCACTTAAGGTAGCGTTAATTCTCTGACATTCAATTAGTTTTCTCCCACATTCTTTAATGAACTCTGCAAGTGTATCCTTCTTTGCACCAACAGCATCAGTTAGTTTTTTCACATTGTGCTCTTGAGTATTGTGACATTTCTGGACACATTCTCCACAAACAGGTACCTAAAAATATAATATATACATTAAACATATTCCATTATATATATATATTTTCAATTCCTCAAGATTTTTTTCTAAAAATGCTTAAACCCCATGTCTTTGTCTAGAAAATGAACACTGTCTGTTCAGAAACTATGCTTACAAGGCAGCATCTGACAAAATGTAAAATGTGAGTTGAATCCCTTGTTCTTATTATTTCAATAATTTTTCCACCATCTAAGTTGCATATGTGCATTAATTTTTACACATGAAGAACTTAAAAAAATTATCCTAATGCTAAATAGTAGAAAATGCAACTTCCCTGAAAGTCAAAATAAAGAAATTCTGATTTGATAGAAAATGTTTAACAAGAACTCTTAAAAAACTTTAATGTTTATTAACTTTTTCCCCCTTCAAAACATTGAGGATGATTGGGTTCAAAAGTTACTGAGATTAATTTTTTTTTTAAAGAATATCTAATATAAATATAGAAATACACCTCCCCAAAATATCTTACGTATTTAATGTTGCTTTAGCTAAAGAAAAATATTTCATATAGAATTCCACCTCAATAAAAGGAATTGCTTACCACACAAGAGCAGCAAAAGAACTTGATGCTTTCAACAGCATGTAATGAGCAGAACACTGGTTTTCTCAAATGATCTATTCCTTCTCCACTTTTAATCATTTCATCAAATGTCACAACCTATAATTATTAAAATTACTTCTATATTCCTTAAAGCAATAAAAAGAAAATTAAACAAATCACATTAAATAAAATAACAGTAATTTTTTTTTCCACAAGTTATAAATACAAAATCTTTATTTTATTTTCCAGGAAGAGCCAAAAATTGCTATTGGGTGGCATTGAGATCTAATTCAACTTTTTTATGTTACTAATACAATCTATTTTCTAAGTGCAAAGTACAACTCAATGATTCATTTATGAAGCAAGAGATCTCAACGACAGTTATTAAAGGTTCCTTTTACCTAAACATAGCAATTCGCAAAAAAAAAAAAAAAAAATACAACAACAATAAAAAAAAAAACATTTATTTTCAAAAAATGAAACCTTTGTATTTTATTTTCAGTATTTCCCAAAAAGGTTGCATTCAAATATAAAGCATAATTATGAAATGTATATTAGAATATGAATTGATATAAATATTTTAAAAAGTATTTTTTTAAAAGCGTATATTTTCTTTTTCCTAAAATAGGAAATAGCTATGTGAGTGTGTGTGTACAAATCTTATGAAAAACAAAATGAAAACAACTCTTTCGTGCATAACTCACCATTGAAAATTAACTAACAAAATAGATCTACATGAATACTCTAGAATACAAAAAACAAAGAATGGTCACAGTGAAAGTAACAGAGTGTCTGTGTGTGTATTTTTGGGAAGGATATTTTGTTTATATATATAGAGAGAGAGAAAGAGAGGGAGAGAGAGTTCATGTTGGTGTAGCTATGATTTCCATGAAAATGTGTAATGGAAAAAAGTGTGTATATGTGCCTCTACATAAAGGTGCAAATTTAAATCTTTGAAAAAAAAAGGGGGGGGGGGGGTGAATTCATGTAAAGAGTGGAAGGCGCAAGATGGTTTGTTGTTTTTTTTGTCAAAAAGCAATATAGATATTTAATATTTCAATATTGAATACAGAAGCAATAGATAGTCATATTGTACATAACTTTTTTTTTTATTATTGTAATTTTGCAGGTCCAGTAACTAAATTATCTATAAACAACCAAAACAAAGAAAAATCCCTATCACACCCAGAATTTTTTGTAAAAAAAAAAAAAAAAAAAAAGACTTAAACAAAACACACAGTAATTTTTTTTAGGAAATTACCTTATGGTCCTCAAAGCATCTCATAAACTGATGAGCAGTGACACAGTTTGGACACAGCAGATTTTCACATGTCCTACATCTTGCTACAGCATTATCACCAGCTTTGCAGCTTGTGCAGCCAATCTAGTTAATGTATAGATTCAAAATACAAACTATATATATCTGCAGATATCCATTAGTGTTTAACACAGAAGCCACTGCTTTTACATGGTAAGTCATTATCAAGCAAATTTAATAGCATAAACTAACTAGTATACCTGTTTCTTATCATCCAAACCAGACTCTATCATATCCTCTAAAACCGAATCAGACAGAAGTCCAGATATGCCTTTTTCTGGAATCCTAGTTTTCTGCCCACAAGTTGGACATTTGATAAGATCCATCAGCCATTCCTTAGCAAGTGGACTACTAGGAGAATTAGATTCATCCTCTCTTTCCATGTCGTGTCTTTTCTTCAGACATTCTTCACAAAATTCGTGCAAACATGAAAGAATTTTAGGATGTTTTATTTTCTCATCACATATTTTGCAAATATCAAAAGCTTGGTTATCTTCTAACCCTCCATCAAGACTATTAATGTTGTCATCCTCTGTTAAAGTCATCTCAGATTTGACAGAGGAGGCTTCATCATTTTCTAAAGCCATGGTGTTATAATCTGAAGAAAAAAAAATTTACATACTGCTCAATTTAAATTTGTTAGAGGTGGACCACATTATTTAATTGGTAATGGATTTTGTGACATTTCATTGTTGAATTGATCAAGTTCAGACACAAAAATTTATGATTCTTCCAGACAGATTTTTGCTGCTGGTCTGTGAGCTCTTTTTCAAAAAAAATATGATAAAATGTCCACTTTCACTGCATTGAAAATATCACATTTGAGATTATCATCTATAATCTCAAACTGAAAAAATTTATTCAGAATAAATCAAATTTTGCTCATAGTAATGAAAAAAAAAAGAATAAACATGTATATTAAGTGTATGAACATATATGATTGACCTAGACATAAATCTGTGCAACAGAAATATTTTTGATTAGATTTAATAGATTTTAGCTTTCTCAATGCCACATGATCCTTTCACTTGTCTGGCCCAGATATGAAAAGGGGGAGGGAAGGTGGGGGTACTTTGATCAATGTTTACATGATCATTTATTTTAAATGCATTTAAAAAATGTTGACATGAAGCTCAAGATTCCTCAAGGAGACTAATTCAACTTATACCACTCCCTTTGTTAAGTGTGATTTCTTTCCCTTGAACAAGATACCAAACAAAATAATTAATTACCAAAAGTTAATTGGCTAATTTTATTTTTTTTTATTCTTGGTGTTGTCAGGTAAATGAAATAATTTTGCAAAATGTCTGCTTAATCTAAGATGATTGGGTGTGGGAAAAATAATGTGTACAAACTTTTTACCATACAGAGTGAGTTTATAAGCTTTGTAAAAATTCAAATGAAATCAAATCAATTCAAATCAAATTTAAACAACTACCTCATTTGTACATTATTTCTTGATATTAATCGAAGACAACCAGTTTTAAAAATTTAAAAATTCAAGTCTTACAAGCTTTATCATACAGAAAATTTTATATATAAAAATTGTTTTCTCTACTACAACCTTTATTTTATTATGATAAAGCCCCATAAGCAGTTTTATAACTGTACTATATGGGCAGAGATAAAAAAGAAATGTACATACCTTAGAACTTAAAACTTGTCAAACTGTGATGAACACGTGATGTAAAGGAAAATTATACCAGAAGAATCTCTAAAATTGAAACAACACTGTGGTTAGAAAAAAAAAGAGACATCAGTACTAGTGGTTTGGTTTATGTTACTCTACATCTATACAATCAACTTAATTGTGATTTTTTTCAAAATTTAATTTAGCCAGGATTTATTTTAGACTTCATAATAACAGGCCTACCAACCTAAAACAAAAAATAATCCAAATGCATAAAGTTTCCCCAATCGACTATTCAGAAAGTGTAATATATATATATATATATATATATATATATATATATATAT
>JADKLZ010000728.1:23926147-23948558 GCA_021533235.1 Biomphalaria straminea
CAGTACTGGTGACAAATAGGTATTGGTTCACTAAAAAGTCTATAACTTAAAAACTTATTAAAATGTCACAATTTTTTATTCATTGCACCTAGAAATGGTTTATTTATAAATTGTGATATTTTGAGCTTGAAAGGTGAATAGTGGAATTTTAAAATTGTAGAAAATGTGTGAAATAGTGCACAAAATGGCCTCTTTTGATGTAACATGGAATACCTGGCTTAGGTTGAAGTAATATTCTACTAAAAGCAAGGATTATTGAACAAACATTTTTGTTGAAATAGGTTAACAATATAATGTTATTGCATTAACAATATCTTTTTATTTTATATTTACTTTAGTATTACTTAGGTGTTGCCGTAAAAAAAAGCGTCACAGGTGCATCATATGGTGTCCCACTAAATTTGAAATTTAAACCTTTATCAATTGTAAACAAAGTAAAGGATTCTGCTCCCAATTGTGCAATTTTTCTTTGAAATTGTAAAATTTATATAATTTTAGTAAAATAGGTCTTGGTGTCCCAGGTGATGCACCTCAAACGCTCTTGACAAAAAGGACAATATTTTTTTTTTTAAGTTATTAATGTGATGGGAATAACTTCATGGTATCTCTGATACTGCTTAGTACACAATTAGGCCCATTTTCTAGAGAAAAGGCTACATAATAATTAACAGGAGACATTAATAGACATGGTGTCCCACATTTTTTCACTGTAGCACCCGAAACACCACATATTGAATCATACCAGAAAATCTCAGAGATTAAGATATAAGTAGTTTTCTCACTAAAGTTTTAAATTATAATAAGAATTAAGCTTATTATTCTTAAGTTTGATCTTGAATACATGTATACTATTTATTTTTATCTAAGTTAATGTAAATCTTATTGTTTTATCATTGTTTGAGGTGCATCATGGGACACCGAACAAGTCTTGATCTAGATTTAGGTCATGTGTAGATTTAAATCTGCCTCTATATTTCAATTTATATGTAAATCTAGTTTTGGATCTTGTTCTTGGTGCATTTAAAATTCAGAAAGCTGTACCTTTTAGTCTATGATTAGGTCATGTTTGAGGCAGTTATGTCTAATATATTTTTAAAGGATTGTTGAACACACACACACAAAGGCCTAATACATTAATTTGTGGTTAGAGAAACCTATTTAGTGAATCACTAATAAAAGAATAATTGGTAATGTATTTACAGACTTTAAATTTTTAAATTTCAGCATGTATTAACAAAAAAAACTATATATTTCATATTGGTGTCCCGTTGTAGCACCCGCAACATCTTGTGATATAATAATAATGTTATAATAAATGCTTGAATTATCGTTGAGACATTGCAGAATATAATAGTCTGTATATTCAGCTATAATGCAATTATAGCATAAATTCTATTTTCTTATAAAAAATCTTATTTAAAAAACTTTTACCAGAAGTGTCACAGGTGCTATGGTGTCCCATTTTTTAAATTGAGCGCAAACGTAACTTAAGTGCTCAAAAACTTCAATTTCTCAATCTAGCTGCTTAATACAATAGAAACATTCAAATTATACTATAAAAGCAAACAAATAAACAGTTAGTTGTACTTTAATCATCAAAGGTGTCCCAGTGATGCACCTGAAATGCTAAAGTGGGTACCCCCGTTTGCCAGCTCTGCCGAGGAAATGTACATAGTCTAATTCATTTTCTATGATAAATTCTTAAAGTATAATGGCTGAAGAAGTGAATACACTTAATGAAACCAAAAACTTCAACTTTAATTTTTGGCCTAATGTGACACTTTTTGATACCAGTACTGGAGAAACACTCATATATATATGTCGGCAACCCCAACAGTAAAATTATTCTCATTCATAAGCAAATTAACTAATTTTGTTTGCCAATCTAAAGTTTCATTTATGAGGCTTGGATCTTTTCAAATTGACGAATCAAACAATGAGTTCCAATAATCCATAACTTTTGGCAAATTCTGTACCAAACTTCAACCTAATAGAAACTTGGAGCACCATCTGTGCAGGCACAACTAATATTTTTTCAAGAAATCTTATATTTTTTCAAAATTGAACCAACATACTCAATGTAGTCGTCTCAATATGTTTGCAAAAGAGAAAACTTACCTCTAAGATCAGATGTTTATCAAAATGTTACATTTATTTCAGCTTCAAAGATTATTTGCAAATGACAATGCTGCTTTAAATAAAATTATACCGTAGAAATCAGCATCACATTCTCTTTTCTTAATATTTTTTGATGAGATTCTTTTTCATGGGTTGTTTAAAAACGGAACTATTACCTCCAATAAAATGGGCTATAAAATTATGGCATATTATTAATTGATAACCTAACCGATTTTCAAATAAAAATTCAATTATTACTTTAATAACAATGCTGGTTTGCTTCTTATACATAAATGTAAATAGTATTATAATTCAAAGTAAGTAAATAAATGTATTCTAATGTTTGTATCTCTTTTGTATTTGTTACTACTAGAACTAGATCTAGTTGAATATAGTAAATAGACTAGATTATTCTAGATCTACTTGAATTTGAATAGATTTTATAGCTAGACCTCTCCTCAAGTCACTCTAAATTTTGTCTCTAGTTCTAGAGTAATTTAGATCTAACAATTCCTCTAAGATCTTAATATTTATCTCTAGATATAGATTTAGATCTACGGACTTGAGAACTAAATAGCCCGGTAGTGAATTTATTACATCTCTAGAAATCTAGATGTATAATCGCGTAATTCTACTTAATTCTACTATTATATTAGATCTTATTACTTTTAGACTTATTGATGAGAACTAAATAGTGGATTTATTACATCTCTACTATAGAAATCTAGATCGCGAGTGCGGAATGGCGGAACGTGAGCTTTTTAAATGATTTTGAGGGACGGTTCTGCATAATACTGGACGGTAGGCATGTCTGATTAACTAATTTACATTAATTTAAACAATCAAAAATATTTACACTGCAAAAACATTAGAAGGAAATCATTCTGTTGTCTATCTCTAAAAAATTTAAGAAAAAATGTATTTCCAATGGCATAGACAAAGACAAAAGTCCATATTTTCATGGTCTTAGGCAACCCTCAGCAAATCGTCATTGGAAATATTTATTACATTTTGAAACAATTCAGATTTTCTCTTTTAGACCATTTTTTGTAGAGTCAGCAATGAAAGCTTTGGAAAGTTTGGTAACTCCATGCTACAATCAATAGTCACTATTCACTAGTGGCATGGGGATGCAGGTAAAACAAAATAGCTAAACATCTGGTTTTCCTGCTCTTGTTCTTAGACTTAATAGACATGATGAGCTCACTTCGCTTTATTGGGTTATAATACAATACAATATAATATATTCCTCTAAGTAAGAGGTCAAACAACAACAACATGCAAGCGGCAAGTAAATAGGGAAGATCCCATGGCGCACGCACGCGGTGTGAATGGAAATTGGTGCATCCCAATCCGCACTTTTTTCATTCACGAAACAAAATAACAGAGACGTAAATAAATATAGACTGGAAAAAGGAAGTAACTTCAAGTGTAACGTGAAAACATGCACATATATCTACTATTGAATTCGGATTTCCAAATTATGAAAAATGTAAAAATTGCTTTATCCTCAGTCTTAGAGATTAAACACAATTTATAAGTATAAAAATAAAGCAGGCCTACACACAATTGCAATGCACACATTTTTGTTTCATAAAACTCTTATGAATTTGTGTAGTGAATGGAAGAAAGGTTAAAAAAGTGGAAGCCGGAAGAGATTGTTTTGTGTGATAAGAACGACTACCAGTCAATACACAGATAGATACTACTCTCAGGTTTGACTTTAGCGAGGGAAATCTGTTATACCATATTATAAAATGGTTCAATTTAATAATTTATACACCTAAAAATTAGCACGGGACCAAAGAAAGTGCAGGGCCCACTGCGGTCGCATATGTTGCAGTGCCTATAAGGCCTGCCCTGCAAAATAGCGGCATATGATATGAAAAATTTAAAAATTGCATTGCATGTTTCCAACATGATGAATACAAACTTTTCTTGATTATAGATGTGTTAGTGCTCCTGGGACTCATTTAAATCGACAGGATGGCGCGGGGAATCTGTTGTAAGTAATAAAATGGCTTAATTTAATCATTTTTACACTTTAAATTAGAGCGGGTCCTATAAAATTGCGTGTCCTATGAAATGCGGGCCCCACTGCGGTCGCCGGCTCTGGTAAATAGCGGCGTATGCTATGCCGCCGGTCAACTAGTACAATATAATACAGTAAAGCACAATGTTTGCTGCTTATTTTTTTGCTCAATTCACTACAGAGTAAACATTATATATATAATCATTAGAGCACACTTTAAAACACTTTCTACATCAAATAAATTGTAAAATGTAAAACCTAATATAGATTCTAGACTCATCATCTAGATTCTATCTGTATCTAAAACTAAACCAATCGGTTTATTTTTTTATTCAAATTATTGATTGAATGATGAATAGCCTTGATTCTAAATCTAATGGAACTCATTCACGAATCGTAAACAAACAAAATTTAACCATGTCACAATATTGATAAAACAATGAAAAAAAATGTATCCCCTGACGGCATTTATAAATTGCGTAATTTGTATACTTATAGTAGATATGTGAAAATCTGTAAGACCGAAGTAAAAAAATAGCATCAAATCATGATATCCGTTTTTCTTACTTTCTGTACATAAGCCCTTGATTGAAATCGATGATTTTAAATCCATTGAAATCGTTGCTAAAATGGGTGAATATGGATACATTTTATATTGAGGAACCTTTTTCATGTGGACTTAAACAATCAGACCCCATTCATTGCTGTTTCAGTATTTTCTTACTTTTTTTTAACTTGAAAGTATACATATTTTTATTTTTACTGATACTCATCTCAGGTAAGTAGTCAGGTGTCAATTTTTTTTCTCTAGTAGATAATGTATCGAGCTATATTTCTGTTAATTTTTACTTTGATACCTTGCTTGGATCGATTACAAAAAAATTTATAAAGTTTGCACTGTTATTGTTAATTTACTCACACATTCTTACACTTACAGACTAGACTAGACTCGCTTGATCTTTTCTAGACTCTTAAAAGTTAAGACTTGGGTCTAAAGTGACTTGAGGTTCTGAAAGTTACTCAAGTCGAGTCAAGTTACTGTCTGAAGTCACACTGTGACTGTCTGAAGTGTCTGGCGACTAGCCTGCTGCCTAGTCTACTCTAAAGTCTAAAGTCTAGGTCAATCGTTTTATTGCTTTAAAAAAAGTGAATTGTGACGTTGACTTTATCTAGAATCTAGATCTAGGTGTAGATCTATTTGTATGTTACAGACTAGCTTTAGATTTATATCAATTTTAAGTCCGCTTGGGCAGTGGCAGTACGTGTGGCTTTAATTGGGGACAGAAAGGTCATCATCATCATCATGATCATGCCGTCCAGAGTTTGAAACGTCAATCAAACGCGTTGCAAATGATGCAGTTATTGATTGTTACAAAGACATATCTAGAACACATCTAACTCCAAACTAGACCTAGATCAAATTACCTGGAATGTAAATGAATTAAATATGTAAAATATAAATCGATTTTGCCTTCTTGTAAACGAAGGATGAACACAGAAATAGTTAGAAAGCTCTTCCCGCCATCTTGAATCCTTCTACAAGAACCGTTTGCACATGCGCACTTCGTTGGATTCACCAAAAATGAGATACGAAGTCACGTGCTTAGCCTAAAATTAAGTATTGAGGGGTGGGGGGTTCAACAGGTGGGACAAAAGTAGTGGATCACCAGGACTAGAATAGATGTAGGCATAATATTATAAATGACTAAAATGTAATAGCTCTATGTAATTATAAAATCTAAGGCCTAGATTTCAATCTCCATAGTTGTTGGTTTATGCTCTCTTTATTAAGAGAACTAAAGTTACTTTTTGACCATAGTAAGAAAATTCGGTGAAAATTCCTGTTCACGCAACTGCAATTAATTTGTTTTCCCTTTAACTGTTTTAATGAATGTCGATTGTAGCTAGGCTACTGTAATGAAAGATTTTCTTCTGGAGAGCTGCTGTCAGCCCCTGTCAGACTTGGCGAGTCAAGGCTTGAAGAGTTGGACAAGTTCACTTACCTTGGCAGCATCATAACAAATGATGGGGATGCATACCATGATGTAGTGTGCCGAATAGGAAAGGCAGTGAGCATTTTCCAAAGGCTGCAGCCTATTTGGACAAGCCAAGCCATTGGACTCGAGACAAAAATACACCTTCTCAACACAATTGTCATTCCAACTGCAACATATGCATGTGAGACATGGAAGTCATCTGTCAAAATTGAGAAGAGACTAAATGTGGCTCAACAAAAATGGCTGAGACGGATTCTGAGAGTCAGTTACACAGATCGGGTCTCAAACAAGGAAATCCTATGCCGAACTGGGAGTCGAACACTCAGTGAGGTTGTGACAGAACGTCGCATGAGGTTTGCGGGACATGTTCTACGACAAAATGAACTACGCATACCAAGAATTGCGATGACATGTAGGCAGTGGCGTAGCTACCAATGTGCGGGTGGTGCGGGCCGCACAGGGCACCAAGTGGAGAGGGGCCCCAAAATCCCCCTAGTGTGTATTAATTTCCTATTTCCCTTAGCTTTTCAGTAAAAACTACTAAGCGTATAGACACGAACAAACATAAACTACTGTATTTTAAACATGAACTAACGATTTATAAACTAGTCATGTCGCTATTTTGTTTTATCTCCTTGACGGTTAACATTGAATCCAGAAAAAATGATGAGGCCGACATCCTGAATGATGAAAAAGAAGAAAATACTTCAATACCGCAGGTTCTAGAGACTAAAGTACAGCACACAAGCATGTCTTTAGTACACTCCTCAAAAACATTAAACGTTGTCATGGATAATGATGGGGTGCAGGTTGGTGAGTCTTTTATTGACTTCATCGACACAAAGGACAAGCACGCTGCTGGAATCGCTGAGATGATTCTAGAGAAACTGCGTTCGGATGGCTTAATTTAGCAGGGATTCGAGCTGCTGAATCTGAAGTAAATTCGGTAACATTTTTGGTACATTGGAGCGTTTACACGCCTTTTTCTCAACTTCAACACACCGCTGGAATATTCTTATCAAATAACCGGAACTAGCATTAAATGCTTAGTTGAGTCCCGCTGGAGCGCCAGAGGAGAAGCCGTCAAGATGGTTAGGGATTTATTTTCTAAAATTATAGAAACTGGAGACATTAACTAGCAGAGATGAAAATTAATCGACTAGATCTGAAGCAGGTGGATTATTAGTTGCTATTCAGTCTATTAATTTTCTTACCTATCTTGGATTTTGGGCTCCTGTATTAACTGAAATTAATGACGCGCAAGTCTACCTTCAAAAACAAGGATTGTCTATTCGAGATCGCTCACTCAAACTAAAAACAGAGATATTTTTAAGTAGTAATCGAGAGGACATCGCTGAAGCCAGCATTACCTTTGCCGAAAGCGTGTGCTCAGATCTGAGAATCAGTACAGAACCTCAAAAACGTATTGGCCATTGGAAAAATATGCCTGGTGAGAAAAGTGATGACTCTGTACTTACACACCAAGAAGAGCCACGAAGGGACAGGATTGTTCAAGAAATAATCACCCGATTAGAGCAACTTCATTATGTAGCAGATAGATATGAATTTTAGTCGCCTTCCCAGCTTTTAAATCTTCAGGTCGAAATCAATCTCGATAGTAATCCTAGCACCATATTTTGTCCATTGCACAAAAGCTGGTGGAAAAAAATTGGTTTCGATAAAATTATTGATACTTTTGCCAAAAAGAAAGCGCGTAAAATTCACTTGTAGTAATGTTTTGCAATGTTATTATTTAGTTAGTGTTTTTTTTTTGGGGGGGGGGGGCATCAAGATGAGGTACCGCACCAGGCATCATATACTCTAGCTACGCCACTGCATGTAGGCCAATACGAGGAAAACGAAACAGGGACGTCCTCGTATAACTTGGCGTCATACCTTCATGGAGGACCTCAGAACAGTGGACACCAGGTGGGAGGAGGCTGCAGACATTGCCAATGACAGATCTTTATGGAGACAGCTTGCTGCCCAATGCGCCGAACGGCGCGAGAGGACCTAAGTCTAAGTAAGTAAGTAAGCTGTCAGCGTCCAAGATTCGCATGTAGATCTATATAAGAATGTGGCCTTAAGGGCATCAGTCTGATTTAATTGTCTGTCTAGATTTTTTTTTTTTTAGTTTTGCAAGTGCTGCTGTAGACTGCAATTCAGACTAATAGTTTAGGTTTTGTTCCTTCATCTAAGTCAATAGCTCTAACACTTGCCAGCTTTTCGCCACCAATCCTTACGTCTCTTTTAAAGCCCATTTTGGCATGACATCACGACGCGCATTGTTTATAAGCAATTGTGTTGTTGTTACAACAGCAAACCAACCTAGGTCTACTAAACGTTGAGATTAGTGAGCTCCTACAGTGAGCAGAGGTTAAACACACAGCAGTTGTAGTGGTAACTGTTATCTCGTGTAGCCTATAGAATAGTTAGCCTGTAAACATGCATACGGTGTTTTAGTGGGCGTTTCTTGTCCCACTTCTTAGTTTGAGACTAACGATTATTGCACTATGCGGTGGATAATTTTTCCAGGAAGATCATTTGTGTTGGCCCGAAACCGGTTTCAAGTACATAAAGTAGTAGCTTATAAACTAGGATTAGTCCTATGTGGCTGTTTAGGCTAAATCTACTAGGATAAAAGTCGAAAGAGTAGGTGACGACATTTTTCAAAAGAGAGCTATAATATTTTTTCTATAGAGTATAGGCCTATCTCGTATAGGGAGAATGAAAATTGATGCAGTCTGTGTAGATCATAGACTATATATATACAGGACTGCCAACTATGCGCACCAAGCCTATATTTTTCAATTAAATAAGTCCCGTCCTTCGGTTGCGCTCTACTATTGGTAGAGGGGCTTCCGGTGAATGTGTTTACAATATAAAGAAACTATCACTAAAGATTTGCATCACCAATTTTACACCAAATGATGAATGGAAACTCAATTGCCAATGAAGATTATTCAGAGGTAAGTGTGCACAAATCAATTTGTGACTTAGATCTATAACTCTAAAGCTTTATAACTAATTTTCTTAGCCAATATAGACTATTTAGCCAAGCATGTATAGTTCGTGTATTTACTTGTTTACGACATTGATTAAATCCATGTTCTTGGCAAAGATTTAGTATGAGTTAAAGCACATTTACATGCACTTACTATAGTATAATATGCCTAAATGAAATTGTGTTTACAAGTTTAAAAAGTCATATATTAGGACAATGTGTAATGTGAAAGTAATAGATTTAGGCTTATAAAGTTGTCTACAAGTTGAAGTGTAAAGTTTAAGCAAAATAGGCTCAATATGTTTTTTTTGAAAAAGGACTATTTATGTAATCTATATACCTCTCTCTTTTTCTCTAAATATAGAGGTTATTTTTATGAAGGCTATGTATGCATCCTTCAGTCTTAAAAGACAATGGATGCGCCTAGATTCCAGATTAACCACTGGTTTTGGTTTATTCATGCCCTTTTTTCTGTCTTGGTGAGACTTATTGTAACACTTTGGTGAACACTTTGTATCTGCAGCTGTCAAAGCATTTACTAGCCATTGTAATCCTTATTGCAAACAGGCAGTGAATGCCACATAGTCGGCGAACATCAGCTCCTTATTCAGGATACGTCGTCCCTTCAATTTGGACAAGCCGGTTTAAGGAGCATTCCATCCGATCTACTGTGGATATATACTCCATCTTCCAGAATTGTAAAGGAGCTGTCATGACCCGTTACCTATCCCTAGCAGGTTACCATGGGGTCCGATTTCTGCAATAACCTTGTCTCTAATCTCTTGGTTTGTCATGCGGTCTTTAAATGAGATGCCTATGATCTGTAGCATCTCAATTCCATTGTTAGGGTCCTCCTCTCTAGCTCTGCAGTCAGCGTCCGAGACTCACATGCATATAGAAATTTTGCCTTGACTAGGGAGTGCATCAGTCTGATTTTGGTGCCAAAGGATGCGCCCAGATTCAGGCTAAAAATCGATGCAGAATAGTGTTGGGGCCGAAACACATCCTTCCTTTACCCAGCTCTTGATGGATAACAACCTAAACTAGAGGAAGAATTGTCAAACTGTACGGTTCCTATCATGTAAAGCTGACACTATTTTCAATTGCTTATTTAGACAGCCAATTTTCTCTGCTTAAGTAAAAACACATTGCTAAGTAAAGATCAAATTTCTATTACTTTCTACTCAAGTCACTCAAGAGAAATTTTATTTAGAAATGAAAAATTATTTTAATGCATGTTTCATTTTTCTGTATATGGTTCTTTGATTGTCACTAACTTTTAAATCGAAGGTGATTTAGCACAAGTGAGATTATCTTTAACTTTCAACTAATTTGAATTTCTTTTCTTTTTTTTCTCAGTTACTTATGGATTTTGAGGATTGTACAGCAAATAGAGGAACACATTTTATCTGCTTCCACTTAGACAAACAACATGGAAAAGTGCTATTGCACTGAGTTGAAGATATATGTCATTTAGAGTCTCTTGTGTCTTTGACTTATGAAAACAAATGCAACAGCAAATTATCAGTCCACACATTCTAAAATGATGAAAAGCACTATAAGCTGCATTATTAAAAAAAATGCTCTAAAGTGAAATACATCTAATAAATATTCTTTCTCAAGATAATAAAAAAGGCTGAAGTGTGCATCTTGCATTATACAGCATGCTTAGTGCACTCTGGTCAAATCTGATTTGTGGACTTGTGACAAGAAGGAGCATGCAAACTCAAGCTTGGGGTGCCACCCAGTCAAACAACTCATGTTGACATGAATTGACTAAAGAAATCTGTAGCTAAATTATGTTCTGGAAGTGAATACACAGGTCAATTGATGGACATGACGGAATAACTCACTCTATCTTTTTGCAAATCCAATTACAGTTAGAATGAAGGGATGACATTAAGGATAATATTCTAATTGTGTTTTATGAAAAAAGAATACATCAGAAATTTAAATGGTCATTTTCATATTGATAAATGAAAATTATATTGATTTGCAAACTAATTAAAGTCATAAAAACAAAAGTTTTTTTTTTGTTGTTTTTTTAAAGTATTAATGATTAAGTTGATAGGTGATCTGAACAGTACAATATTTATATAAACTTTGTAAAAATATACTTCTTTTTTTTTTTTGAGAAATTGAGAAATAATAAAGTGATTTGTTTTATTTAAAATAGAAAATATATTTGATAAATTGAACAAATTGTTTTTTGAGCATACCTGCAAAATTTATCATAATTAATATTTATTTTTGCCATGCCAAATTGTCATAGCAAGTAGAGATAATATATACCTGTATGAAAAAAACTATTAAATTATTATAGATTTAGTATGGGAATGTGTCTTTAGCTTGACTGAATGAGAAAGTTTGAGTAATCCAATAAGTTTTCAGTTGAATGTTATTTAAAAAGACAGTATAGTTTTTAAATTCTTTTTAGTAGGCTAGTTGGCTATATACAGATTACATTTACATTTATAGTCAAAAAAAAAAAAAATTAATAATTGAGAATCTAACAAGTTTTCCAAGTTGTGTAACTATTTATTAAATGTCTATTATACATTTAAAAAAAAATATTTAGTAGAAATAATTTTTCAAATTACTTTTTGAAAAATATAATTAGTTATGGCAATAATGCTCAAGTCCTCATAAATTGTAGTTTTGAAATCAACATAGGAAGGACAACACTATATTCATGAGCTTTCCACTAACAGCAAGATACTGGTAGGTATTTTGAAGCACAATCTTTCTCCTTCAACTCGGAGGATCACAGGCACTTGACAATTTCTCATACTGTGTTGGAATAGAAATAAAATGCATTTATTTCATAACAAGTCACCAATTCAATGTTAGTTACATATAGTACCAAACTTACCAAACTTCCATATGTTTAAGTGCTTTATGGATGAAATCAATTTTGAAAACATATAACAAAACAGTTATTTAAAAGGTATGTTAGGACAAAAGTTTTACATTATAAATGTGATGAGAATGTATTGTGAAACAAAATAGATGCAAACAAATATTTACAAAAAAATTAGTAATATCTTGTGTGCTTTTGTACAAATGTTAGCTCTAATCATGTATTTTTTTTTGAAATGCACAATTATAAAACAAATTTCTTCACAGATAATAAAAATTATTGTTATTATTAGGCCTACTATTATATAATCTTTGACATTTTAAATTATATCTTACATAGAATGGAATGTAGTTATAGAAAAGGCTGTACTGAGTATTTGAAAAAAAATATTTGAAAATCATAGTACTGCATACATAAAATTATGGACATTTCTTTGCAAATTTAAAGGGAGAACTTGAAGACCGCTTTTATTCTTTTTTGCACTTGTTGCTTTGTAAATGATCAAGGCAGTCTTAACTAGTTAGAATTGTGCTTTCTTGGCAACATCTATCATTGAAAACATTAAAGACAATTTTTCTAAATTAAAAAAAAGAAATACTGTGGAAATTTGAGGAAATTTCCAATCTTGGAAAACGGTTAGACACTGCTGTATTTTTTAAACTATTGATTGGGATGTTTTTTTTCTCTATGTGCTCTTTAGTCATGTACTAATTTGATAAGATTAAGAGTATTAAATTTTAAACTGCCATACTTACTGGAAGTTTCAGTTAAAGAGTTTCTGGGATCCATTCTGTTGATAATCTCTTATGAATTAGAAAGCATCATTTCGCCTTGAAATCCACATCTGCGGAAAAGAAATAAAAATGCTTTTAATGTGAGCAATAAAAAAAATTGTTATTTTATAAATATCTAAATATATATAGTGACTTAATTCGATGAACCATGTAAATACTTTCTTTAAGCATTTTTTCAACTGATCTAACATCATTCCCACAATATATTTAATTCTTACCCAAGAAAGTATAATTTTTAAGAAAACACCTTCGACAACAAAATAAAAGATGCTAATCACTGATTCTATATCTGGCTACAACAATATTATGACTTTACAGGAAAGGAATGACAATATGCTTTAAAATACAAAATTTTTGTACTATTTATATTATGCTTATAAATTCCATCCATATTATAATAAAGTAAAGGTTTTCGCTGTTATAAAGTACACGCTGTTGGGAAACTAGAGAGGCCATATTATATGCATCACTTCCACCTATCCTAGATGTAGATAGTAAAGCCGTAAAGGCTTTAGTTTTCATGACTCTATTGCTTATAATTTACAACAATGAAGCTTAACTAAATTTGTAATTCAGCCAATGGGCAGACAGGGCTATATTGCCTTGGTCAGCAGCCAGTCTATGATATGGAAACTCCTGTGCAGACTTGAGGCAATACATAAAGTTTTATTTATAACAAAACAACAATACTGTGTTAATATTCACCTAGAAAATTAGCTTTAAATAAAATATAACACATGTATTTTTACAATTAAAATAACCTACATACCGTTAAAAAAAATTATTTAGATTAGTTTAAAAAAAACAACAACTTACTGTTAAATGTATTTATACACTAGTCTATCTATACAGCTTCTGGCTTCTGATCTGGGTAAAACTTGAATCCACTGCATGAACGGTAGCGAATTAGAGTTGGACAGTTGGAGCAATTAAGTTTAAGTCTTAAGTAGTACTAGTTATAATAATAATCATATATAGATCTAGATCTGGATTCTCAGAGTCACAGACAGATGTCATATGAGTAGATAAACACTAGATTCTAGATCTACGTTCAAATTATTTGTTATTCATATTTTTGGTAACAGTGCTATAGGCATAGCCAGATTTTTATAACAACTAAATCTGATTTACCAACTTAAAAAGAGAATTTACATAGATATTGCTCCAACTAGTCTAGTTTATATCTAAATAATTAAAAACTCAAGCACTTTTATTTTCAAAAAACAAATTATAGTAGTGTGTACGGTCGTATTTGTAGATATATTTTATAGCCATAATATAGGTCACTAAGTCTCGGTAAAAGTTTAGCTGTTTACTACGTGTACAATTACTTTTTATTGAAGTAGGGCCCTATGATTCTATAATGGACCTCATTCACCAATTGTAAATAAACACATTTAGCCACATCATAATATTGATAAAATAGTCAAACATACGGATCACGTGACAGCCTTACGTATTGCGTAATTTGTATAGAACATATAGATAAAAATGTTGTTTGTTTACATTTGGCGAATGAGGTCCATTCTATTTGGCGAAGAAAAATTTGGAATAATCTCAATTTTCTAAATGGCTTTTAGAATAATTGGATGTTATTTGGGATTTTATTTAGTTAAAAAATAACTTTTAGAGCTGAAAGTTTGATGCCTATATTTCAATTATTCATAAATTCATGATTGCTTTTAATTTTTATGGCTGATTATCCATTTATATATTTTAAAAAATGCATACTGCATAATTTCTCCAATAACACTATACTAAAAAAAAATAGGTATAGAATTTAGATATACAAAAAAGTTGGTAAAGACGTGAGTGTGTGGCTCAGGGACTCACTATTGTTAGTTTGTTTTTGGACTGACTCACTCACAGACTTAACTTCTATCCCCCATTGTATAGGCTACCTAAGTAATGAATGACACTCTCAACTCTCAAGACTGTATTTACTCTTTCATTGATCGCTCTTTAAAGCTCTGATTAATAATATACTGTGTAAAAAGAAATTGTGAAATGTGATGAAAAGAGAAAAAAAAACATATTAGCCAAGCTGGCATCATCATTCAAACATCGTGAATGTCGCAAAATAAGTTTATACCGGAAGTACCTCTACCAATAGTTTGGAGTCTGACGACACTTATTCTTAGTTACCCTTAGTGTTGGCAGTCCTTTATATATAGTCTATGGTGTAGATCTAGCGCATGACCTTCATAACAGAAGTCGAATTACATTGTAAATTGTAGTGTTAAAAAAATATATCGAAAATCCTTACGTCTTTAAGAGATTGCAATTAACAACGTTTGATTTAAAAAAAAAACATATCAGAAGATTTTAAAAGTATTAGGAGTGGTTTAAAGAAGATGGTTTGCACAAACAGCTTAATGCATTTGTCAGAGCACTAGTTCCCATAAACAGAGCCAGAAATATCATGCTTACAAAAAGAGTCTGTGTGATCACTAAATCTCAAGCGCCCCCCCCCCCCATAGGTCTGCAATGTAGTTATAAATAGACAGGTTTCGACAATTTCAACAAGAATACCAAAAAGCAATAAACAAGCTACTTACAAACACAATCCTATCTACTTCCATACGAAATGCTAGTTATAGCACGATTGCCGGCGACGATCACTTAGGCCCGACACCACGATTTATGTCCCAACTGGAGTCCTGGTGAGGGCCTACCATTTACGTGATGAAATGATCATCTCGTTGGTGAGGGGCCTTACGGTCGGGAGTTTGGCAAAGAGCCTGTCTCTCATTCCTGTCTTCTGGAAGAATTCTTTCACTTGGTGTCTAGGGTCTAAAGCGCCTTTGGAAACAGTGTCGTAGCATCTATGGCGCGAAGGGGTTCAATGAGCCCGGGCCAACGACCATTAAAGACCTACAGCTTGAGGCGCAGCAACCATGGCGCAAAGGAATTAATTGAGCATGGGGCCTGGGCCCATGATTCGTGTCCAAATCGGGCCCACGTAAGCCCTGGAAAAAATATTAATTTGTTTTTGTTTTATTTTCTGTAAAACAAAAAAACAAAAAAAAAAAAACAATAGAATCTTAAAAGGTACAGTCTTTTGGTAAATGTACCGATATACCTGACTTGTATATCAGTATGTCATGTACCAGACTTCTCGATTTTTTTAATGTCGCACACTAAGTTTGTCTTATTGGGAAGGGGTAGTGGGGCCCACCAAGATATTCTTGAACCCGGGCCCATGGGTACCTTGCTACGCTATTGTTTGGAAAGACTGTATTACTATTCAAGGCTACAGTAATAAATTTTGGTTTTAAAAAGTATGACAGTTAGTCAGATGTCTACATAGAGTACGCATTCTCATTTATTTAGACCTATGTTTTGAAACAAGAGTAAACATTTTCTCTTAACTTTGATTAGCAAATAGGCTGGCATACACAGAAACGGGGGAAGGGGGCGTGAAAAGCTAAGTGGTAAATCACTTGGCTTCTGAATTGAGGGATTTGGGTTCGAGTCTCTGTGAAGACTGGGATTTTTAATCTTGGGGGGGGGGGGGGTCTACCCAGTTCTAATGGGTACCTGACATTAGTTACATCCTTGTTAACCGTCAACCATAGAAACAGATGACCTTTACATCGTCTGAATGGACATTCAAGATACACACAAAAATAAGTAATATATATTCAATATTTATTTATTTATTTATAACATTATTTAGACAATTGAAATGATTGTATGTGTGACTTAGTTGGCCCTATTGATGTTACAGAAATACAATATCGCTTACATTTAGGGCAGGGGCGGACTGGCTATATGGGCATTCGGGCAAATGCCCGGTGGGCCGGTGCCCTAATGGGCCGGTAGGGTTACCTAAAGGATCTCATGAATGCCATTTGGTTACATATTGAATTGTTAAAAGTTTTATAATAGTCCCTTAACAAAGTGGCCCTCTGAGCGTCGTGTTTAAAAAGACTAAACATTGTAGGTCCTAATACTATTTCTTTTAGCATATTTTCCGAAATAATGTAGCCTAATAGTCTATATCCGTAGACATTGCTACTGTAGGCTTCATCTTTTTTCAGACCTACACACTTAGAGATGAAAAAGAAACATAAGGGCTAGATTTCTTATACAAAATATAGAGCATGCTTGCAGTTATGGATACATGATTAAACTTAACATAAAGATTTTCTGGACAGGTAAGCCTATAATTGGAGGCCCATCGTATAATATACAATTTATGGGCCGAAGTGTTATAGAAATGCCTGGGCCGATTTTGACACCCAGTCCGCCCCTGATTTAGGGCTACGTATTGTTTTAAAAGTAGTGTATTTAATGAAATGGCGGTTTTGCATAGGCTTTTTAAAAATTAAATGGTTTGCTTTCAAAAGGCAGAAAGTAGCCGATTGACCTAAAATTAGCAAGCCACAAAATATGGTAAAATCATATTTTCAGTAACGTGACCGATGGACAAAATACACTTAACAAATAGCAGCGGGTAGTCTTACGGAAGCTGCCCTAGTTTGCGTGGAAATAGGCCTACAAACTCAGAATCGGTTCCTGAAGTGGTCAACTCATGTAGGTAAAAAGGCAGAATTCAATATTTTCAGCAAGAATATCAGAAGCTATGAACTGAGGATTATCAACCCTATTCCCGCCATTACAAAACGAACAGACATGTACATATCGAAAGTGTTGCCGATACTATTGTAATATTAGGCCGACCGATAGCCAATTTTTCAAATTAATAAGTTTTCGATTCAAGAAAATAAAGTTGCCGTCGCAGCAGAACATTGAAAGATCTCAAATATTACGATATCGTATTCTCAATATGTTTTCTAGTTTTTGCTATCTAAACGGGACGGACGGACAGACAAACCCCACAAAACTAATAACGGCCATTCCCCTTTAGAGTTGTCATAAATTGAAAAAGGGAAAGAAATTGCTAGATGGGGATAGATCTTATCAGTAGCCTAATATTAACCTAACCCATTCATAAGTTATAGGGATTAATCATTATAGTAAAAACAATAGAATTTTAAAGAAAATATAGTTGTTAGATCTATATATTCGGTTTCTGAGCATGAAAATCTCACAAAGATATTGTTTAACAAGATTACAAAGAGAGTTTGTGTGATACACAAACTCAGAGGCGGCCCCCGTCGGAGTCGGATCCCTGTCAGATCCGCTTTGATCTCTCAACGGACGGACAGACAGACAGACAGACGGACAGACAGGCCACACAAAACTAATATACATCTTCCGTGCTTTGATCTCTCAACGTTAGCCTTGTAAAGCCGATGTTCAAGGCAATTGCCACACTTGTTTTAAGAGTTGATTACTTTACGAGTAAATACTGGTATGTTACTCGTATGTTGGAACAAAAAAAAATGTGAAAACATGTGCAGTATATTAGATTATTAATTGTCTTAAAGTAGGTTTCATTTATATTGCATACTAATTAGGTTTTTTCTCTTTAAATACTGTTTGCATAAAATATTTTTAAAAATTAGATTTTGAGCTTTTAGAAAAAAAAAAGTAGCCGTTGCATCAGAACTTTGAATGCTCTATATTATCGTGATGTCAGATTTTCATTTTCTCTTCTACTTTCTGAGCACTAAACGGGACGGACGGACAGACGGACAGACAGACAGACAGACAGACAGACAGACGGACAGACAGGCCACACAAAACTAATAGCGTCTTTACCCCTTTCGGGGGCCGCTAAAAAACAAGAAAGCTGTGAGCGCATACTTAAATGACAGGAAATTGGTTTAAGTGTTACTTTTCAAGATGAATTTAGTGAACCACCACCATCAGTGGCGTAGCTAGGGAGGGGGGAGGAGGGGGGAGAATTTGAAAATCCCCCCGGGCCTCCACTTGAGGGGGACCCCCAAATGAGTGTTTTTTTTTACATTAAAAATTAAGTTTTATGCAAAATGTAGGGGCCTTCAAAGAGGTCAGTCCCCCCGGGCCCCCAAACGATGGAAAATGTCTAGCTACGCCCCTGACCACCATCCATTTCTGTTTGTGGACTAGAATTTTTGTATTCCGTGAACTCACGATTTCTAAGAACAGCTTAGGTCTACAAAGTATCCATTTCAGAACTTACGATCATCTGTTTCTCTGGCTCACGGTTAAGGAGGGCGTCGTGTGGCCAGCAAAACGACACTACTTCACCCGAACTAATGTCAGGAGTTTGGTGGACTCAGAGGCGCTCAAGAATCATGAAATTAATCATCTTCACCAGGATTCGAACTTTGGACCCTTCGGTTCGAAGCCAAGCGCTTTACCACCCTGTCACAGCGCCTACATATAAGTGAAGTCAATTTTGAGGTCTGGCCAAAAGCAAACTTCTTCTTCTTCGTTCTCATTGATTATGTTGGAGCGTTCAGATGACTAGACCAATATATGAGATAAACTGCGCAGTGGTTTCCAAATCAGGGAGCTCTCCATATAATTTTCTCTCTATTGGGGTGTTTTGGGGCCAGTGTCTTATACGGGACTTTTGGTAAAGAGAGCAGTATTGGAGGACGTGGTCGGCATTCTCTGGTGACACTTCACGTGGGCAGATTTCACTGGTTCCAATTTTGAGCTTCCGGTACATGTGTTGTCGCATTCTGTTGTGTCCGGTCCTGAGTCGAAAGATTAGACGTTGGTCTTGTCGGGATAGCTTATGGTAAGCATCATCTTTCTTGTGCTTTGGATGAGAACTCGTCCATTTCTCATTGATTTTATTTTCAATTAATTTCTTCTGGATAGAGTGCAGAGTTTATTTGTGAGTTAGTTCTCCCACTCTCGGCGAGTGTGTCAGCCTTCACATTTCCTTCTAGTTGTACGTGAGAATCATGAAATTAATAATCTTCACCAGGATTCGAAGCCAAGCGTTTTACCACCCTGTCACAGCGCCTACATATAAGTGAAGTCAATTTTAAGGTCTGGCCAAAAAGCAAACGATTTGATAGACCAGGAAACTAAGAGATGAAAGAAAATGTATGTAGTCACAAAGTAGTCAAGCTTGTTCACTGTTGGAGACAGAAAGCACCATGGGCGTCAGAAGCAGAAGCCGCGTCGTTTGTTATGTTGGTGAAATGTACACGTTACCCATCTCGGCCATCTGAGCTGAGGGGTAGAGATAAGGACACTTTCAAAAAATGAAACCTGATGAGTTGTGTGATTTTGAAGTGACTGGACTTTGAGAGAATGACAAGAAACAATGAAACAGAGGGACCATTTATCAAAATCAAAGACCACAAATTTGAAAATGTCCAAACTTTCAAATATCTAGGAAGTACAATTGATTTCAAAAATGGCCTACTAACAGAAATAAAAGAAAGATTAGCAGGAGGCAACAGAGCATTTTATAGCACCCATCATTTACTCAGAAGCAAAACAATTTCAAGGAAAACCAAGAAAGTAATATACAAAACCATCATAAGACCAGTAGCAATGTATGGAAGTGAGACTTACACACTTACCAAGACAACTGAAAATTTACTCAATACTTGGGAACGGAAAATCCTCAGAAAAATCTATGGTGCCATACAAGATGAAACAGGGTGAGATGAAACCATGAGATTTACCAACTATATGAGGACCCACCAATAGTGACTGAAATAAAAAAGAACAGACTACGTTGGGCATGTCACCTTGAAAGAATGCCAGAAAACAGGGGTGCAAAGATCGTATACCGACAAAAACCAAAAGGCAGGCGACCCAAAGGCAGACCCCGAATGCGTTGGATTGATGATGTGGAAGCAGATCTGAAACAGCTTGGGGTTAGGGCGTGGAGACGAAAGGCCCAGGAGAGATCCGAATGGAAGAATGTGTGCAAGCAGGCCAGAGCTCTTCAAGGGCTGTAGCGCCACTGGGATGGATGGATGGATGGACTTTGAGAGAATGAGAGTGCGCATATTGTCACAGTGGGAGAAGTCGAATCAATTGGTGAGGCTACATTATTGCAACCATTTTCTAAAATGTATCGTACCAATATCCAACAGAATATTTTCTAGTTTTTCTAAGGCATTGTCTTCGATTCTAAGACAAAGGATGAATGTAGTATTTCACATGACTACACAGACCCACTTGCGAACTACATATTTTGCACTAACTGATACAGTCTAAGCCATTGTCTACAGGGAGGGGGGGGGTTGATTTAAGTTTTATTTTCGTTGTCTGCGCCTGTTTTCGCATGGCTCGTCGATCTTCTTTAAGTCTCAAATGTGCAACCGTCGACCATCGTGAGCGCTATCCAGCTGTCTCTTTTAGAGCTACCATACTGAGAGCTGCTTTCTTCTATTTCAGTGAATGCAAATGGCGCCTTATTTGAATTTTATAGCGCTTTGGTGTGTGCGTGCGTAAGTGTTGGTGTGTGTGTGGAGGTCCCCCTTTACCAATACTCTATACTCTATACCAATACTTTACTCTTCAAAAGAGACCGCTTTTTCCTTGTGAGATCGTCATTCATACGGGATCGATGTCCGACCCAGCGCAGCTGTTAAATGGTAAGAATTGCTTCTATAGGCCTACTGTCCACACCAGTCTAGTAGAAAATGGTTATTGGTAAAGTTGTCTTGCCGGCATATGCCCATTATGAAGCTAAGGCACCGTTGTTATTATTGGCTTAACCGGTTGAGGAGCTCTACTTTTTCAATCCATATTACATTTTTTAAAAATTACACTTTTTTTCCGTTCTATTCAAAACATTTTTAATGTGACCGTATACGGTACGTGTTAACCTTGACCCAATTTTTTTTCTCTTATCTGTCTGTTAAAAATAAATAATACAGTCTCATCAGCGATCTAGATTCAGGCTATGTGTTAGTTAATGCGCCGTCGCGGCTGTTAAGTATGACATCCAACGCAGAACAGCGAACTCCATGGTTTTTACTGTTTGTGTGCCACAGGAGGATGTCTCGAGAATTGAAACAAGCAGTTGCACAACGCATAATCTCACACAGACAGGACGTTCACAGTATCACTTTAGTAGACCACTTATCGTGCACTTGTATTTAAGTAGGCCGATTCATGTTTGTAAACCAATAAAAAAAAATAGAAATAAATTCCTCTTTAAAAAAAAAAGAATTTTTTTTTTTTGGCCTTCAAGTTAGGCTATGTTCACACTAGCAAGAAACTTCTGTTGTCGGTTTTATGGCACATCGGCACAATTTAGGCCATGTCGTGCCCTCATGTGTCCCCTGACAAAAACATAATTAACTCTTTCTCTCTGTAATTATTTACCACATTCTTGTGCAATCAACGTTGGTATCGTCAGTTAGGAGAGAAAGAGTTAATAAGCTTAAAACTTTACGTTTCTATTTCTAGGACTAGATCTTGTTTTGTTTTACAAGTGTAGATAAATTCATTGGACCAAAACAAACGGAAATTTCTTTTGGCAGCAATGGACATCATTCACCAATCGTAAAAAGAAAAAAAAACATTTAGCCACGTGGTTCTCTATCTCTTCTATATAAATTACGTAATCCATAAAGGCTGTCACGTGATACGTTTTTTCCCCATTGTTTTAACAATATTATCACGTGGCTAAATGTTGTTTGTTTACAATTGGTGAATGAGGTCCATTGTCCACCTTACTACTAGATCTATAATCATAACAATAGAAATACGTTCCTTCAGACATACAAA
>JADKLZ010000728.1:23965519-23993503 GCA_021533235.1 Biomphalaria straminea
CCCGGTGCCACCGAGTGGTATTGGAAACAGCAATGCCCTATAAGCATCCGCAGGTTGTTTTTTTTTTTACTGTTTGTTTTTGTTCTCGGACGGATTCAGACAGGTTTTTTTTCAAACTTAGAGCTCGAAGAGCCTTCGGCTCAGCTCTTAGACTATTCACACGGTTCTGCAAGGGTGTTGCACTGTGTTGCAAGTAGATCTAGATGTGGGAAACGAATCAAACCCGAACCGAACTAATCAAACTGGAACCTAACCGAACCTTAAAATTGATTGAAAAGGTTTGGTCTTGAAAAGGCCATGTCGTGCCCGTGATTGAAGAGAACCGATCTAGCCATCCTTACCTTAACCGAACTTAATCAAAATTTTGCAACATTCTATTTAGAAAAAAAAAGTTTTCAACGACATTTGACAGTTATTTTTAATACTTGGAAGATTCTCCTGCCTTCTTGATCTGGCCGTGTCCTTGACATCTTGTAATGTAGGCCTACATCTTTCCTGCGTCAATTGGGGTTGTCTTCCTTTGGTATCAACACGATGGTGCCGTACCATTTAATATTTGAACGTTAATGAAATGGGAGTTTCGAAGAAACGAAAAGTAGATTCTGAAGGAAGAAACTACCAGGAAAAATGGACTGAACAGATCTTTATCTTTTTTTGTGGAGCATGTAAATAGGCCAATCTGTTTGGTTTGTATAGAGTTGTTTGTGGCTGTTTCTATAGAACGTAACGTTAAACAGAATAATGAAATAAAAAACGTAAACGAATATGAAGACATTTGGAGTATAAGCCGCGAAGATAACATCTCGAAGTTACCTCTAGAGATTAGAGGATTGACGAGAATATTTATGAGGAAGGAACAAGAAACTGAGTAGCCGGTAAAGACATGCTACAGAGTTGATCACATTTTAAGTATTATTGCATGTAGGCCCCTACATAGTTTTGTCAATTACCTAATTTCACAACATCAAATTTAGATCTGATCGGACCGAACTTAAATCTGACCGAACCGAACTTTAAAAGATAGGTTCTATTCCCATCTCTAGCTGCAAGCTGCCCACGGATAACGGGCTCCTTTTTTCCTCCTCAGGCTAAGATTCCTAAAGCCATTCCGATGTTTGCATATAGCCGCTAGGTAGCAGATGTTTGGATTCTAAGTTTTCCTTCTCCTAAGGCGGGTAGCCAGCCAAGGTTAATGAGCCCATTCTGTCTGAAACTTGCTGGCACCAGGTGATTTACACCTTCTTCTCAGGAGATGACAGTTTCATGGTTCCCAATATCTTAGTCATACGCAATGGCTAGGAGTTGAACTTGTCAGAGGTTATTTGAGACGCACTGGAAGCATATGTAAACCCATAGGCAGTGGACTACTTAAATCCATTACCACTGCTGGGAATAACAACGTAAAGGACCCACTGCAAATAGGCTACAACTGATTTCCCCCCCCCCTTAAAAATGTCTCCTTCCCTTGCAAACAACTAACGTTTTGAATATTTGTATTAAATAATGAATGCATTGAATAAATTTGTATATATATCTAGTTCTTTATATTTAATGTGCAACACATGTTTGGCTTTCTAGCTACAATCACTTAATTTAGTTTAAAAAGTTGGCTCTAGCTAAAGTGCATTTTATTTTCCCTTGGCTGTCACCCCCTGATGGGTGTCACCCAATGAGTCCCGAACCCCAAGTCACGCCACTGATTAACGTTTAGTTCAAGTCTATTTATGGTTTTTAATAGCTTCCAATTTTCACAAGGAAAAAAAAAACAAACATGATTGAGAAAAGAAAATAATTTTGAAAAATCTAAGAAACCTTTGGAACGGGTTGCCTGTATCAGCCAGGAAAATCACAGGCTAAGCAGAGTTTAAGTCTCTAAAACATGGATACGCGTAGGGCGTAATTATAATCTTCTTTTGAAGAAACGTCTGTAATTTAAAAGACGAGACGCCAGTCATAGTAATACAGTTCAAAACGCCGCTGACATGACATTCAAATGATAAAAATTCTAGTTCAGGGACGCCTCAACCCCCTTTCCACTTGAACATTCAAAATATCTAACAACAGTTGGCCCAGCACTAAAACTGACAAGTTTAAACGAGGCGCTGGTCACATGACCGACAAGGATAAGTGATCTGTTTCCTAGACTAGGAAGTGACGGGACAATGATTGTTGACAACATTCCGACCTGCAGCTTATCGGCACTCGCAACGCGGCGTTCAGAAGTAGACTAGTCCTACTAGGCGCGATAGTTAGAATCTAGTAGTTTCACGGAAAATTGAAAAAATGGGGTGGGTTGGGAACAAGATTAACAAAAAAAAAAACTATATATAAACTGTGGATTTAGAACCTCGCTCTTTCCTTTATCAACATTTTTCAGCCCGGGCACAAATACATTTTCCCACACACGTTTCGCGGACCGCTTCACAACAAAATGTCATTTGGTAAAATCGTTACAGAAGGCTTCAACACTGACAAATAGTTTAGACCAATAGCTCGGTGAAACTGCCCACAGGTTGCGACGTTGCAGGTCAGTGGTGAGGCCTGCAATATCGATTGCTCTCGGCCCAATTGAACATAGCTAGCGGATTCAGTTTGGGCGTTACTGGACTAGATAGCCGAAGCTCAAATATATAACAACGCATGCTCCTATGAATCCGTTAGACAGAGACAAAAAGCATACAATTTTTTACTTGTTAGATGTTTAACATGTTTCGGATGTTCCTTCAGAGTTGAAAATAATCTACACCCTAGCCCAAGCCTCCCGCAGGACGACGTGGGGTGGGACATGGCAAGGTTAAAACCAGGGACCATCGAGTGGGCCGAACAACAGCCCAGCGTGCATAGGCCTACCACCATAACGACCAGGCAGCATAGCTTGCGTTATGCACTTTTATTTGTCACACATTCAACACCTAAGAAAATTATAGTACCTTAACTTCTATATGTAGGTGTCGTGCGCGCGTGAAGTTTTCTGTTGTATTTAAGAGTGGTGTTTGAGCGTTTAGTTTTTATTCGGTGCGTTTTGTTGTCTAGAATATTGTGTATTTACGTCATCCTTGGTTCCCGCATGAGAGAGAAAGAGCTTTGGTGTTTTAGCGGATGGTTTGATGTTTGGTCTTGTGTTTTGGTTGATGGTCTGTTTTTCCCGTTGTAACGGTACGTAGGTAGGCCTACATAGAGTTATTAAGTATCGTATTGAAACGTTCTTTGCTGTAGCGGCATCGCTAGATTTAGGCTTTCTTTTCGTTCCAGGGTGCTAGGCTTGGGGCTATGTGTAAGAGTGTTGTCTCTACGCCCTTGGAGCTTATCGTGAGAGAGGTGTGTTATATTTAATGATGATAACATTGTTATTTTGAGTAACTTGCTCGATTGTCATGCCTATGTAACGTTACCAGTATTTAATATTTGTATTATTTGACATGGATGCTTAATCATATCATATTCATTATTTCATTAAAATGTTAGAATTGTTAAAGCCTGATTCTGTTGTCAACTATTGTAAGTTAACTTATCGTTAATATTAACTGTTGGCTGGGTTGCCTAACCTATAGTCTGCATTTAGTTGTACATACCGTTACCTTTGTCTAGCTTAAACTGCTCAGTGAGAGGGTAGGCCCGGGCAAGACTTCATACCCTAGAAGCTAAAACGAGTCCACTATCCTCAAAACCCTCCCTGAAAGTAGGGACTAAAAAAAAATTTACATTTATTGATGAAATGTCATTATATATCATTATATATATATGTATTAAAATAATGTGTATGCGGTAATCTTGTAGAATTCGACCCTGTGATCGTATAGAAGGCAGGAAAGCTGCAGGTTGTCAACTCCGAAGATACATAGGTGTATTTAAGCGCGACATAAAGCTCTTTAAGGTCAAACAAAAAAAAGCGAAAGATAAGTCTACCTGTTGTGCAAGCATTAATGACTGGGTCTCGGATCGCAGATGGCGTATATATTACTTCAATTTGAAAACGATGCAGCGTCTAGTGATTTTGATTGCCTAACTCTGAACTTGGATGTGTATCACGTATTGATAATTTGCAAATGGGGAAAAAATGTTCACACCGCTGCTGAAGAGGAAAGCAAGGGGAAATAAAAAAAATTACCCTTCTCTATTAAAAACCTTATTATTTCCCTTATTAGAATCTATTTAAAAAAAAACAAAAAAAAACAAGAAACATTTCCCAACTTAACTAAAGAGAAACAAATTCAATAATAACTTTACAATGAAAAAAAACAAAAAACACTTGAATATTTCCAGTGTGTATTTCACTGTCAAAAGGTATATCATTAGAACAGTACATTCATAAATGACTTAGTCCATTTATAACATCTCAATCAAATGAAGTTCTGTTGGTTTACAACCATCATTGGAAATAATTTCAACATAATGTATTCTAGTTATATGTTAAACCAAATTAATTCACTGTTACTTGCATAAAGGAAATAAGGATCATTTAAAATTCCATATCTCTGCTATGCTTGTTTGTATATTCATTTTTGACATTCAATCTATATAAAAAGATTTATATATAATACAGGCAATAGTAAGAAAATTCAAATCAAAGTCACTTTTATTAACTTTTTTCTTATCCTGCCTTATATATATGATTGAGGCCATGATCTATGTCACTAGCAGACATGCCTTTGCTAATGGCATTAACTTCAGTAAAATATTGTCAATAGTTTTTAGGAGTAACTTTCAACAAGTTCCTCAGACTGAACAACACTTTATTTATTAGAATAGGTCTACACGTTTAAACAGGCCTGGACATACATCAATAATAGTTGAGTTCCAAAGTTTTATTTGTTTTAAACAAAAAGCACATTTCAACACATTAGTTTTTCTTACAATGATTTCTATGTTGCAATGTTAAATGCTAAAAGTCATGTCTGACCTTGCAAACAGTTGTGTAGAGATCCATGTGATAAAATCAAACATAACATATATCTAATGTCTGCCTGGACTATGAAGTGCAGTAATAAAATATATTTCTAGTACTTATATACAAACAAATTTTCCAGTCAAGAATTGAAGTTAGTAATACTTTCTTCCTCTAAATCTTGTTCTCATGTCCAACTGAGGATAAAACAAATCAAACTTCAAAAACAATGAATAGTTTAGTTCATTTTTCAAAATGATATTTTTAAACAAGCAGTATTCTTTTTCTTCTAGCCAGCCTTATTGCTGCTGAGCTGTGAGCTCTTTTGCAGACTGTGCCAAGGAAAAATAGTGTGCTGTTTTCTTCAGTTATTCAGAACTGCCATAAAGGGTGTTGGTTATGTTGGGCTGTAGTGGAAATAGAGTCTGCCTAAACAAGCAGTATTAAATACAGGTGGAGACTCAGATTAGACACTGAATTTTGAATGACATGTCAAACAACCAAACAAGAATACCATTGAGATGAAAATGTAGCTGGTCATTGTGCTGCCACATTACACCCTCATGAACTTTAGGCCTCAGAAACAATTTCCTAGCTCACACTAGGTTGAATATTTTGGACAATGATGTTGAAATTTGAAAATAATTATAGTTTCAATGTCCAGATAATTTCTAGGTAATGACTCAAGAGTCCACTGAAGTTAACATTTAGAATACTCATTGACGTGCAGTTTTTAATACAGGCATGGATCATGAATGACCACGCAAAAGTAACATACACACATATTAGGCTCATATGACATTGAACAATGCATAGCACTGCGGTACAGCAAGGGGCTTGATGTTGTATATAAAGCCAACAACTATGTCTAATCACCTTTACTTTCCACAACAAATGTCAGGCATCTATTGTAGGCTAAGTTGAGCCGTCACCAGGATTGGAACTAAAAATTAATGTTTAGAATCTCAATGCTTTATCTTTTAGCCACAACACTTCAATAGAAATATATTCTGTTGACATAGGCTTGATTGGGTTAAACTTATGGAAAAAATAATAACTTGTGTATATTTACTACAAACAACCAAGATTGAACAATAAATCTTTTCTTACCAAAGATCTCTTGCATTCAAAGAAAGCATTTCTTAACATGGCACATCTCTCAGGTATTTGTGGGTCATGCAGACACTCTCTGGGTGTTTTCTTATCCTAGAATACACAAAATTACAAGGATACATTTGCAAACTTAGAAAAGATTGTAAATAAGACATAGTCTGCTTGTGATTTTAGTATGTACTATAAAAGCAGTTATTCCTATTTTTTAAAACAACAAAAAGAGCCAACTCTTTAAATAGTTATGTAGGCTTTTTTTTTTTTTTTTAACCAAATATGGTCTAAGATTAATTAACAATCCCTTCTTACCAAGCTATAAAATTTTGTTTAAAATTAATTTTACAACTATACTGATTTTTTTCCTTGCTCAGTTACCATTGAATACAATTTATTTTGTTTTAAATTCTAGCTATTTTTCTTAGCAAAATAAGTAAGAGTCTTCTTAAATTATCAGCTCCAGGTCTGATGCTGTCAGTTCGTCATAAATGTAAATTAGGAACAAGAGTGGATTCTGTCTGAACACCAGAGTTAAAACATGTATTTGTGCTGATCTAGAACCATTTATGATGACAGCTAGATCTCCTTTTGACATAGAACACTGAATCCATTGATGTAGCGGACCTGATGCTATTAAGTACCTATAGGCTAAAATAGTTAACTAACAAAATTTCTTTCCAAGTGAGATCTTTAAAATGCTTGCCTGAACCATCCAGAAAAAAAACATATACTTACATTTGGTTAAGCATCTAGTAAAACATAATAATTTTCTCTTTTGAAGGAGTATTTTACAGGGTAAGAACTTAATCAATGCTTTAGTTAAGTCTAAAAAAGGTATTTATTTATTGATTACCGGTATCTAAACTTTTTTGAAAAAATATCATCTAAATTATAAAGTAATGTTGATGTGTTGTTTGAACAACATCAAACTCAGTTTAATTAAGGGCTCTCTCATCAAAAGCCTTCAGAAAAAGAAGAAGCATTCCTGATTTATTGATTAAAAATGTCTGTAGGGTATCTCCTTTATATCCAGACTCAAACTATTTTTCCAGCTTTTGGTTGGTTATTCAGGCAAGATGAAATCTACTAGGTGACTCAACTGATGGTGCCTGCAATGCTATTATCAATGAATGATGACTACAATAATTTTAATGAATGAAAATGTTGAATTGAGTATGGTGAAATAAAGGCTAGTCCTGACCAGGGAACAAAACCACCACCATTCAACTTGAGAACTTCACTTATTAGCAATACTAATACAAGGACAAGGAGGTCCATACAGAACATGACTACTGAGATTAAGCCAAAAAAAGAAACTTTTTTTTGGTCAGTAGAATGTTAATAAATTTTCTCTCATTTAAAAATATTATATTTTATATTTATTTTACATTTAATATGTAATATGTACTCATCACTTATTGGTTCACCACTTCACAATAGCATTTCATAGTAATTACTAGTCACACCTATATATATGTGATTTGGTCAACCTTAGATCATCATCATAGTGCCATAGAGATGTCTGATCATGTGTGTGTGTGTTTGACCAAGATGATGTTAGTATTGGCAATAGTATTGTATTACTATGAAGTAAGAATTTTTAAAATTCCCTTACCCATGAAAGTCTTATTGCAAAAGATCATATTATATGATGTCATAGTTTTTTAAAGACTCACTTCAACTTCATTTACAATTACCTTTCTGACACAGTCAGTTTTAGACATGCACTCCAGGAGATCATCTCTCAGACCTTCACATGCATATTTCTTTTTGTGCTTAGTTTCCTCAACATCTTCATAAAACTTTGGCATGATTTAATTGGTCTAAGTCTAGAAAAAAGAACAACAGTACAGATTATAATATTAATATAACATTTTACATTCTAATGAGTTAAATTATGAGTAATACCGTTCTACTAGATCTACTCTTGACAATAAAAAGCCAGATTAAGTTTCATGCTTGGAATAAGTCAGCTATATTGCCTATAGCCTACTATAATTAGTTACTTAGTATAATCAGAGTATTAATCAGAGTATTTTTCAGAGTCAAGTAAACAAATGACTTTAACTTTAAATAATTAAGTGGGACAAGATAGGCGTAGATAAGGGAGATAGATGATTTAGTCAATTTTAGTCTTATTAGATTAGATTGTCACTACTACTACTAGATAAATTTAGTAGATTTCCACTAGTACTACACTACACATAATCTCACTAGATTATATCTATTAATCTAAAATTTAGACTAGATTCTAACTTAGTCTTAGTCAACTTAGAGTTACTGAAGTCGACTTATACTATAGTATAGAGTTAGACGAGAATCACCAACAATACAATAATGATTATATTATAATCATATGAATATGATATTGTGTCAATAACAATGACTAGATCTATGTCTATGACATGAAAAGTCATGAATGTCATGATCATATTCATATATGAATGATGATTAACTAATATTAGTACCAGGAAAAAGAAGAAGAGCCTTCAAGAGGCAGACAGAGAAAGTGGCGAGAAGACAACATCAAAGAATGGACAGGCCTACCATTGAAAGAGGTTTTAAACAGGGCAAAGGATAGAGAGGAATGGAGATACCGGAGAAAGATGGTCTACATTGTCTACAATTCTTGCTTGGTGCCCCAACGGTCCACCAGACTAATCTCATTAAATCTGTAATCACTCTAAGTTTATAAATTATTTATTAAGGCTAAGAGTAAGGGATAGGTAACACTAGTAACAGGTAACACTAAGTAACAGTAAGACTAAGAGTTAAGACAAGACTCAAGAGTAATATTATTTATTAATTAGTCGGTATAATACGGTATAGACTTTTACTTTTACTAGTTTTAGAGTCCCAATTTGTAAACTGAAACAAGTCTAATTAAAAATTTAGCTCTAACTCTAATACTCTATATCTAGAATTCTAGAAGTGGACTAGATCTAGAATGTAAATGACATGACTCTAAACTTCTGGTCTAGTAGATATCTAGTCCTTGAGAGTTTTTTTTTGGGTCCACTTATAGTTAAAGGTAAAAGGGGTTCAAAGTTGTCAGCTATCTTCTCTATCTGCATGCAGTCTAGACCTAGATCTAGTCACTTCTAGTGAGTATCAATCTAAATGTACTTCAGAAAAGAAAAAAAAGGGGGGTAATGTAGCATGTAATAATGTAATGTAGACTTATTAGAACTTGCCAAAAGTTGTGTAAAATTGGCTTAAACTTAAATAGGTTTAGCGTCACAAATTTTTATGCTTTATTAGTTTATAAGGTAATGTATCCTCTAGAGAAGCAATGCCATTCGGTAGTAACCTTGTGATTATGGCAACCGTATGAGTAGACAAACAATCGCCACTTGTGCAGTATTCGTAAAATTGATAAACGAAAACTAGATCTATTCATTGAAATAGCTGTTAAAAAAAGAGTCGTTGCTGTTGGTAAGCATAGCCCCCCTTTGTGCACAGGCGCAGTAACGTAAACATATTGATACTCAGCTTCCGTTTATTCGCTGGCAAGTTTGTAATAGTCTAATAGATCTAAGAAATACTAATAATCTAATTCTTACTTAGACTTGGAATACTTAGATCTAGATTAGGAAAACGTAGTCTAGTAAAAAGCAAAAAAGGATATTCTAGACTAGATCTAGACTCTAGAATTAGCGTGTAGGGTATTAATAATAATAATAAAAAATTCAAAATTGAAAACAATGACAATACTAATAACTGAGTAATAGTCTAGACACTCTAGACTCTAGATAGTCAATAGATGAATAGTGAATAGAGTTTATAGTTATAGAGTACTAGTGTAGTGACTACTGACTAGTCTTGCCTGATAATTAATGATATTAGTATTAGTACTCAATATTAGATCTAGTAAAATTAAAATCTAGTTTAGTCAGTTTAGACAGTTTAGAATTTAGATCTAGTAGTAGTAGCTATCAATTATATTATTATTATCATCTAGTTTCTAGTCTAGCTGATCTGTGACCTGTCTTTTACTTTAGTTTAAGTTTAGTCTTTTTAGTCACTTTTTAGTATCCTAGTCCCAACCTAAGGCTAAAACTAGATCTACTATTAGTAGTAAAACTAAATATATTATTTATTATAAAATTCTAGACTAGAGCAGAGGTATAGTAGAGGACTAGACTAGGACTAGTGACTAGAGTCTAGAGAGGTAGATGCTAGAAGTAGCGGCACTAGCACTAGTCTCACTAGTGAGTCAGTAGTTGAGTAGTAGTGATTACTAGAATAGATCTAGTAATCTAGTAAGTTACTGAGTAGTACTAGTAGTAGAGTAGCTGTAGTCACTGTATACTGTAGACTACACTGACTACAGTGTATAGTCATAGTATAGAGAGGATGCCATCATCATACCATCATAGTCATACTGACTGATAGACTAGCTAGTCTGTTGGCACTGTTGTAGTCTGTAGTCATGACTAGTGTCCTGTCTAGTGAGCTAGTCTCCTAGATATCAGCAAAAAATTAGCTAACCTAAATCTAGTGAATCTAGTCCTAGTCAAGATATTATCTTATTCATTATTCTTGTGTTCTTATTCATTTATTGTTGCACGACAAGACCTAAATTGTAACGATGTGCCTAAACTAAAATATCAAACTCAGTTAATATTTAATATTAATATTATTATCAGTCTAGATCTAGACCCCATCTTTACTGAATCTAGACTCCAGACTTAATCATTATTTTGACTCGAAAACTTTAGTAGACGATTAATAATCTAGATCTATAATTTTTATTTCTAGACTCTAAATTAAAGATTAATCTGATGTTTATGTCTTTACTTGGGAGTGGCTTTCACTAAGACGTACCGGTAGTTCTAGATTTGAGATACATCTAGATTTTTCTCTTATTATAATAATATAATAATCTTAGGCTTAGGTCCACTCTCTCTCTACTCTGTTTTTTTACGTCTTGAGAGACGATATTTTCCCTTTGCAACTTCTTGTGTCGCTAAAGTAAAAAGGCCAATCCGTTTGCATACTGTACATCCAAATACAGTAAAAGTGGGTGACCAGTGGCTCTCCTGCCTTCTGTTAACATATTCTGTTTTGCCCTTTGAAGAAAAAAAAGGCCTCCATAGTGAGAATATTTTAGAACATGACATGGACTTACTTGAGATTTAACTAGATTACCTCAAGCTCTTGAATGATTACAAGAGTGAAGTTCAGTTAATTCAAGCTTTATGTCTGTTTTTACTACTTCACAATCCACAATAAAAAGCAGACTGAAGATATGTTGTTGTTTATAGACTAGAAGAAGATAACCCTTTGAAGATTTTTTATTTCGACTAGAATTGTTTTACGAATATGCACGATCAAATAAAGAGATTTTTAAAAAGCCAACTCAGCAGTTACTTGTTTAACATAATCTATTTTTAGTTTGCTTGTGAAAATTTCAATCTGATGCAACCAGGAATGAATGATAGATTAAAATGTGCATTATTACTCCATTGTTTCAACTTGTATTAAAAACTTAATTTTTAAATTGAGTGAAATCGTTATTTTTTATATTTATTATAAAATGTGGTTGGCTGGATTGAACCTTTCTGTGCTGGCCATAGTTTGCCCATCACTGCCATATGTCTACAAATTTATAGTATTAAAGATAAAGATAATTTTAATAAGAGTCCATCCTTTCAGTTCATATATATATATCTAATCTGTATCATTCCTCAATTTCAGATTTAAAGTACGGTAATAAAGAATCTAGGACTAGATACAACAGACTTGACTAGATCTAGAATTTTAATCTAGATTTAGATCAACTGGTCTAGATACCTGGTGTCTGTCTTATTGACCAATTCATTGATTATGCTGGAGTTATAAATATTTAAAAAGTGTAAGTAAACTAATCTATAATTTTATATGAAATAAGTGTTCTATTTAAATATATATATATATATATCATCTCATCTCATCTCTGCCTGTGGTCCCTACTGGGTCATAGGCCACCAACCAGCTTTCTCCAGGCATCTCGGTTCTAGGCAAGTCTCTCCAACTGTCCCCATGTCTTGCACATCTGCTTGGCATCTGTTTCCAGATTGCGGCGCCATGTATTCCTGGGCCGTCCTCTCTTCCTCTTTCCTTGGGGGTTCCAGGTTAGGGCTTACCTTGTTATGTTGGATGCAGGCTTGCGCAGGGTGTGACCTATCCATCTCCAGCATCTCTGAAGGATATCTACTTCAATGGGCTGCTGTTTTGTTCTTTGTCACAGTTCCTCATTCGAGATCTTGTCTGGCCGGCGGATCATAAGAATCTTCCTCAGGCAGGTATTGATGAATACCTGGATTTTTTTGATGGTGGTGTTGGTGTTTCTCCATGTCTCTGCTCCATAAAGTAGAATCGGCTTAACAATGGTGTTAAAGAGCCTAATATTGGTGGTGGTGCTTATTTCCCTAGATCTCCAGGTGTTCTTCAGCTGATGGAAGGCTGTTCGAGCTTTACCAATGCGGGTTCTAACATTTGCATCTGTTCCTCCATATATATATATATATATTAAACAATAATCAGTATAGGTTGGCAGTTTGATTCCATATCGGCTAGTTTGATAGAAGGAAATGGTACTGATCTTTTATTTTATAAACCAGGCAGTCTGTGTTTGATATCAGCCAGTGCTGTAGATGGAAATATTATCATTTTTTCTCATAGGTAATTTATTTGATTGACCCCCAGATTCAGATTACCTTAGCCTTAACAGAGAATATCATCATAGAATATTTTATGACGTTGAACTCATCTTTTACCTTTTATAATATAGAGCTTGAACCATAAAGGGTGAAAATGAAAGAATCTGTGATATTGTATGTATTAATGATCAGGAAAGTAATGTCTGGATGGCTGCCTGGTCGTGTGGTTTTGCACGCTGGACTGTCGTTCTGACTTATCAATGGTACTGGGTTCACATCCTGTCCGCTCCCATCCCCCAACATCCTGCAGGAGATTAGGAATAGGAAGTAAATTATATTTAACTCTGAAGTACATTTGAAACATGTAAAACATTTTACAAAGTTGACTTTAAAAAAGAAACAACTGTAGTCCTACTGACTCCAGTATAGACTGCATTCTAGTCTAGAACTAGTGCCAAGGCTACTATATTTAATATTAAGATATATTATAATGCTAATGTATATTTTTAGCGGCCCACCAATTCTGAAACAATTACGTAAATGTAAGGTAGGAAATGTTACTATAAGAAATGCTCTTTGCATGTATATATCATGCACATTTTTTTAAATGAATTTCTGTCTGTCTGTCCGTCTGTCACACTCAGAGCGCCAAAACTAGAAGAGATATGAAAAATATTATTTCACCATTAAATGCAGCTTGAAAAGTTTAGGTGCAACGGCTACTTTTAGTTTTCTAAAAGCAAACCGTTTAATTTATAAAATTAATTATGCAAGCGATTTTTTAATAACAAAAAAACAATTCTAAAACAATTACGTAAATGTAAAGAAGGAAAGGTTAATATAAGAAATGTTCTTGACAAGCAGGATATCACGCACATTTTTTAAAATGAACTTTTAGTAGCGACTTTCGTGTACTAGCGTAAAGTCCGGCAATGACATGATTCTAATAAATTTCTAATTTAAAAAAAAAAAATCTGATTTTTTTTTTAAAAATTGTTTAGTGCCCCCATTAGAATGAAAGAAGCATATTTTTGTGCGTTTTGTCTGTTGGTTGGTATGTCCGTCGCGGTTAGATAAAAAAAACACTAAAGGCTTTTGAAAATATGATTTAACCTTTACTGTTCTTTCAGATAGTTTAAGGATGGGAGCATACAGGAATTGAGCCAGGGACCAACGATAAATCCGAACTAAAGTCTAGTGCGCAAACATCAAGATAAGGCAGGTTTATACCCTGCTCGCCATCCTCCTTCGCCCAGCGAGAAGTTAATTATTTTCATCTTAGAAGGAACATCCGAAACATCTTGCGAATAGGCGGATCTGACAGGGATCCGACTCCGACAGGGGCCGCCTCTGAGTTTGTGTATCACACAAACTCTTTTTGTAATCTTGTTATTATTTTACATTGTATTCCAAATGAATATATACTATAGGTTTTAAACTGTTAATGTTCACTAAAGAACAAAAAGTTAAATCACCAATTGAATGTCAGGCATATTTAAACAAATAAACACCTTGAATAAATATTATTTCTTTTACCAGAATAGAAAGAACAATATTGATAGATGGTCATACACACATTATAAAAGAAATTAATTTAAGTACATTTTATATCTAAATGGAGGCGCAATGGCTGGGTGGTAAAGCGCTTGGCTGCTGAACTGGGGACTGGGGTTTGAATCCTGGTGAAGACTGGGATTTTTAATTTCGGGATCTTCTGGCGCCTCTGAGTCCACCCAGCTTTAATGGATGGATACCTGATGTTAGTTTGGGAAAAGTAAAGGCGTTGGTTGTTGTGCTGGCCACATGACACCCTGGTAAATCATAGGCCACAAAAACAGGTGACATTTACATCATCTGCCCTATAGACCACAAGGTCTGAAAGGGGACCTTTTTATATCTAAATTTAAAGTACAATTTTGTTTTTGAGTTAAAATTGATGTAATAATTCTAAAGCTTTGATTTCTTTACATTCAGGTGTTTTAGTAACTATGTCCTACACAAAAGTCTCGCCACCTGCATCACCTACACCACCACTGTCACCTTTTTCAACCAGATCTAGTAGCAATGGCAGTACAGGCTCACAGAAACGAGAATCCCATCTTACTGCAACTGCAAAAAGACAGAAATATTTTAGACGTCTGTTTAAGTTCCGACAGATGGACTTTGAATATGCATTCTGGCAAATGATTTATCTTTTTATATCTCCACAAAAAGTGTATGTTTTTATTTTATAATCTTTTTTTTTTTTTTGCATTGTTACATTCATTATTCTACTGTAGTTATAATAATAATTTGAATGATGAATTTTGTAAACCTTTTTATTTGTTACTCAGAATTTAATATATGCCCTTTTTGGAAAACTAGTAAATTTGGAAAATCTAGGCTATTAACATCTCACTCCAATCCACCTTATTTATAAATCTAATAATCAAGGCACTAATTTAAATTATTATTTACTTTTTGTGCTTTGTAGGCTTGTATTATAATTGTCCCTACCACTAGTTAGTAGAGTTCAAATTTGACTCACAAGCTTACTTTCTCCCTACAAAAAAGAAAGTCTTTGACCTTACCAGAAAACTGGAAAATATGACAGTAGAATTGATACTGTGTTTTTAGTTCAATTAGCAGACAGTGTTAGAAGTGATTTCACCTCTCTTTTCTGATCTGCTTTGTTGTGTGGTATGCCCTTTAGACTTTTTGTCTTGATAATCCTGGGTTTAAATCTTGCCTGCCACCACCCCTGCCTTCTCAAGGATGTAACTTCAGAAACGTACAAGTCTAGTCCATTGAGCTTTCTCCTTTGTGAAGATAGAAAGCTATAAACAAGAAAATCTTAGCTTGATTTTTTGCTTGAATATGGACAATTTTCATGTGAATTTTTTTTTAATTTAAAAGATTCATTTCTGTCAGTGATTAAGAGTCTAAAATATTTTTAAGCTATGAATTTTTATTCATTTCAAATTATAAACTATTTACTTTTTGTTAATGATTAAAATAGTAGAATTTTAAGGCAAAAAAAAAATTATAACAACAAAGTTTAAATGTGTAATTGTACCGTCTATTAATTATTATCACTCTAATTTTTGTCCAAAATATGTAATATATGGTAACATCATCTTAATAAACGCCTCACAGTGGTAAATACTACTAATAAAATGCAAAAGAAATGACTAATTAAATTATCTGCTATTTTAGTATCAAATGAATTTGGCTTTGATAGATGCAAAATCCTTAGAATTTAAACATTGCTAAGAATCCCATTTTTTTACATTTCCAATAATTAAGATTTTTTTTATATTTACAGTTACAGAAACTTTCAATACAGAAAACGTAAGTATCTATATCATTTAAACATTTTGTTTTCCCTCTCCAAAGTTAGTCCATAAGCATGGGGACATCTAAATAGACAAATTTTCTGTGTAAAATAGTTTAGATCACAAAACTAATTAAATGTATTTAAGTTTTATAAAACTAATTTTGTTTAAATACAATTTTATTCAAATACAATTTCTTGCAAATCCTCAGAAACAAAAGATCAATGGGCCAGAGATGATCCAGCATTTCTTGTTTTACTTACATTTTGGCTTTGTGGTAAGTAATTTGTTAAGTAACATTTGTGCAAGTAGAAAATACTAATTAGTAAATGTGCAGCAAACCTTTAGGTTCTTAATAAGCGAATATGACAGATTCCCCAGTTTAAAATCTTTGATGACATTTGACATGTGATGTCCAAGTAAAAAAACAGGACTATGTCCAAGTAACAAAGCCATTATTTATTACTTTCATACCTAGATCTTAAGATGTAAAATTGACTGATTGTTCTTTTGAGTTTTGGACAGCTAAAATTTAGTTATTTATGATCCTTTCTATTTGTTGTGTCACAGACGTGAAAATTTGGGTTTACTGTAGCTTTCCTTAGCTCAGAATAAGCAATTACCTTTCTTTGGACATATGCAATGGACATATTTATATTGAAGCATGTTTAAAAAGTTCATTTGCATGTATGTCAAGTGGTGTTTTCCATTGATTGAGTATATTTTCAATGGTGATAATATAGTTACCACGGATCCTTTTGTTCTTTCCTAAACAGAATGCAAGTCAGAATGAATAAATGCACAGAATAATGGAAATTTCTGAACACTTAATTAATCTAATGACAAATTGATAGAATAACAATAATGAAATCACATATTTATAAAACCAAACTAGTAATATAAATTAAGTGAACTGTTTGCCTTTGAAATTAGATTGCATCCCTTATTTAGTATTTACCACCCCAGTATCTAGGGAATACATATAAATGAGAAATTTCACATTTTTTTTCCATCCTTGACCACATGAAAGCATGATGTTATAATTCTTTTTTTCTTATTCAATGTTATGGTAGCAAAATAAGAAGTAATTTGAACTGAAAGTACAATCCCTAAAATCTCTCATTAGTGTTCTGAGAATTTAGTTTGAAAGAAAGACCAAAATATTTGGAAGAAAAAATATGACCCAAAAAAAAAAAGTGTTTATCAGTTTCATAAAAGTTTTACTTTTTTTTACTCATTTTCTGAGAAAAAAAATAAATTAATATCTTTTTTTTTCTCTCAGCCTCTTCCATTGGTTTCACATTAGCTTTAAATCTTGGCATTCTTGGATTTATCAAATTTCTATTGTGGGTGATATTTGTGGATTGTATTGGAGTTGGTCTGTTGATAGCTACTCTCTTCTGGTCAGTCCCTTTTTTAATACATACTGTACATTTTAACATAATTATTTAACTCTGTGATTGAACTAAAAAATTCTTAGTATTGAAGGGTTTGTATGATTAAGCAGAATTATATTATAAATCTTTATGTTATGCCCATCCCATGTTGATAGAAGAAGCCAAAATGAAAATTCACAGACAACACTGTTAATTGCAGAAGTTTCCCACTAGTCTGTTGTACCTGAAGGCTCAGTGAAAATTGTTTACATACTTGCAATATTGCCATCACAAGGCAGTCTTTTAATTTAAATGGAAAATAGTTGTTTGCTTGTAACCTCAGAAGTGTGGTGTAGTAGAACTGGATATACAGAAGCAAAAATTAATATTTTGAATTTGTTAGTGCTTTAATTCGTTAAAAAGGCTTCTTTGTTTTGTAATTAAAAGGGCATGTTGGCAGAGTGGTAATGCTCTTGACTTCCCCACCAAGGGTCTTGACTTCGAATCCTGGTGAATACTGGAATTTGATTTTGTATTTAAGGTGGGGGAAGGTTGGTCATTGTGTAGGCCACATGACACCCTTTTTAAATATTGGCCATAGATGAGATGAGCTTTATTAGCACCCATAAACCCAAAACTCTGACAAGGATGCTCTTTGTTTTGTAATTAAAACATTGTTACAAAAATATTTGCATAAAATTTGTGTTTTACTTTAGGTTCATAAGTAATCGCTACATGTTGATCAATCCACCTAGAGGTCAAGATGTGGAGTGGGGTTATGCTTTTGATGTGCACCTCAACGCTTTTTTTCCCCTGCTTATGATCTTACATTTTTTCCAACTACCATTTCTAACTTGTAAGTACTTATCTTTCAATAATGAAGTTTTGTTTTTAGTCAGAACTGGTAAAAGATTTGGTTCTTTTATATATATCTATATATTATTTCTCAAAGTAAGAGGTCAAACGTGCAACAACATGCAACAACAAGTAAATAGGGAAGATCCCATGGCGCACGCACCGCGGTGTGCATGGACCCAATCCGCACTATTTCATTCACAAAATAGCATAGACACAAATAAATATAGACCGGAAAAAGGAAGTAACTTCCTGTAACTTGAAAACACATGTATATATATATATCTACTATTGAATTATGATTTCTAAATTATGAAAAAAAAATAAAAATTGCATGATCCTCAGTCTTAGAGATTAAACACAATTTATAGACATAAAATAATGTACACACAATTGTAATGCACAAATTTTTGTATTATAAAACTCTCTTATGAATTTGTGTAGCGAATGGAAGGGAGGTTAAAAAAGTGGAAGCCGGAAGAGATTATATACACAGATACTACTCTCAGGTTTGACTTTAGCGCGGGAAATCTGTTATATCATGTTATAAAATGGTTCAATTTCATAATTTATACACCTAAAAATTAGCACGGGTCCAAAGAAAGTTCGGGACCCACTGTGGTCGCATATGTTGTTGTATTTTTTTATTCATGAATTCACTTATAATAACAAGTAAATGGGAAGATCCCATGGCTCGATTATAGAACTTCTCTTCGCAGAGATAGTTTTATGCTTTAGCACATGAACATACTAATTGTAGTCCATTTAATCAAATTAACATTCAAATTTGTTTTTCTAAAGCATTCTTACATGAGTGCAGCTATATTCTTAAAATTGCGTAAATTAAGGTCAATTAGCCATTTTCATAGTATTTTTCATTCATGAATTCACGCATTCACTTTACTTATATCAAGCAATTGGGAAGATCCCATGGCGCAGCATGTTGTGAATGGGAAATAATATATCCAAATCCACACTATTTTCATTCACAAAATAGCATAGACATAAATAAATATAGACTGGAAAAAGGAATTAACTTCATGTAACTTGATTTAATTTTTTATACACCTAAAAAATTAGCACTGGTCCAAGGAAAGTGCGGGACCCACTGGGGTCGCATATGTTGTAGTGTCTAAGGCCTGCCCTGGAAAATAGCGGCGTATGCTATGCCGCCCGTCGACTAGTATATATATATTGCTATAACTTTAGTAATGTTTGTATGCTATTAATTGTTGTAACTATGCTATAATATCCTTATACATTTTGTTACTTTCTTTTAGTTTTTATCAACAAAGAAATGTTTCTGTCAAGATTTTTTGGCAACACATTATGGTTGCTGGCCATTGGTTATTATATCTACATCACATTTCTGGGCTATAGTGGTAGGTTGTGTTTTGTTTCTCAATAATTATATCAAATACCTTTAAAGCATAAAGGCTAAGTTCCCCTGTTTCAGTAGCCAACTCAAGGGACTATCCACCATTTGTCACCCCTACAAATATCAGGTTATTAGAGCACCATAATTACTGTAACAAAATTGTCCAATACTTCTTAGAATTAAATGTTATGTAAGTCTTCATACTTTGAATATACTTTTGAAGGCAAAAAGTTGAAGAATTGATTTCTGGTAAAAACAATTTTATTGTGGTCTCTTTCTTCATTATCATTTTAATATGGGAGGGTTCAAATGAGAGACCATTTAACTCTCAACTGCAATGTAACAACCTGTGGGCAGTTTAGACCAAAAGCTCGTTGCCATGTCATACAGACCTGTTGTTGGGGTCAGTGTTTAGGTCTTCTATAACAATTGGTATCGGTTCCGACAAGTTTTCCCGTATCTGCCTGGTCGTGTGGTTTGCACGCTGGACTGTCATTTGGATCGATCTATGGTCCCAGGTTCAACCCATCCCCCATCGTCCTGTGAGAGGTTTAGACTAGGAAGTAAATTATCTTCAATTCTGAAGGAACATCAGAAACATGTAAAACATTTTACAAACAAAACATTTACAAAACATCTAAGGTGAACAGTGCAGTGGTTTCAAGATCAGGCAGCTCTATGTATAATTTTTCTTCTATGGAAATGTTTTGGGGTCAGAGTATGCAGCTTTGAAAGACATGGTTGACTTTCTCTGATGCTGAACAAGAACAAATTTCATTAGTCCCAATTTTTTTACTTTATCCTAAGATGATTTACAGAAAAATTGAACTTGATTACTAGAAATGAGATTCATCACAAAACACTTAAAAGTATTCAAAGGAAACACTAAGAAGTACATAATAATTAGTCTAATTATTTTATTTACTTAACATTTATTATTTAATTTAAAATAATTGGTAAAAAAAAAGATAAATCTCTCTTAGTCTATTGACACACAAACTTTTATGTGGATTCAAAATCCTTCACCATAAGATTAACAGGACCTAGTTAAGCATTCTACCACTAAGACAACACAATACATAATTTTTGTAATCAATATTACAAACATTTTTATGTTAAGTTTTATTTTTTCAATGGCTTGAATTGTTTTTATTTATTTGACAGCTCTGCCATACTTGAAAAACACAAGAACGCTGTTGTTCCCGATGACTGGAGTTTTGCTTATTTACATCCTTTCACTGATACTTGGTTGGAATTTTAGCTGGGGGCTTTCACAGTTTTATCATGATAGAGTGATGGATAGTGTTTGATCAATCATAGACTCTGTTTTCTTTTATTCACATAAATATTAAAAATGTTTGCACATGTTTCACACAACAACAAAAACATTCTAAAAAGGAACAAATAACAATGAAAGGAAATTCCATTCTAGCCTTCAATCTGATTTCACACATTAGTGCTGATAAATGAGTCAACATAAATAAAGAATTAAAAATAAATATTACATCTATACATATAATATTGACCCTCTTATGTTTGACCAAAAGTATTGAATTTATGAGTGATTACTGTGAAGTAATTTAAAAGAAAAAAAATATTTTAACTATTTGTTTGCCCCTGTTATGAATTGTATAAATCTCTTATTACTATGTTGAGGAAATGAAAGAAGTTTGCCTGAATGAAAATGTAGCTGTTGTGACAGTGTTTGAGAAGATGATGTTTGAATGAATGTTTTGATAATTGTAAATACTAACTTACTATGTTCTGTACATTAACTACAGCTGAAATATTTATAAGTTTCTTTGTACATATTGATAGTATTTCTTATGCAATGTTCATTTTATTTCACTAGACAAGCTTTTCTGACAGTCAAATCACAAGATTTAGGAAATCTGAAAAAATGTATTTTTGTTTTTCTGACTAAAAATATTTGATATTTTTTGACAAAATAAATGTGGGTATTCAAGTATTCATACAAAATTGGTAGTTTTGTTGTGTCCTATGTATTAATAAACATATGGCTAATGCACTTGACTTTCTTGTTCACTTGTACATATTAGGATAGAAGAATGAAAAAGATAATGCTCTAATTTATATCCACTCACCAGTTCGGTAGTGTTAAAAGACCTAATATTGATTGATACACTATCATGTTCCTTTTTATTGTCAGTCACAGTTACCTAAAAATCAAAATAATATTAAGAAGACTGGTTTTTGAGACCGAAGATAAATGAGAAATGCAGTATTTCCTGTGGCTATGCAGCCCCATCTGTGACCTACATATTTTGCCACATCCAGGGCAAGCTTTCAAGTTGTAAAAACGGAAATGCTAAAAGCTATACAAATTACAATTTAACTATTAATATTAGCTTACTTTTAGTTTGAATAATAAACATTCTATATACCATGTACAAATCTGTTATAAATATAATTTTCCCCCAAAGTAAGCTGTCAGATTCTAGCTTTTGGTCTCGCTTCCTAGATAAAGCCTGTTAAACAGTGTTTTTGAGGTTATAGGTGTTAAAATATTTCCTTCCAATATCCTGGTATATGAGACAAACAAGGAGGGTGTGCTCTACATTGAGGTTATATATGGCCTCCTTCAGTCATGAAGTGGAAATGAGATGAGTGCCTGGGCATTAGCTGTAGTCGGAACGATGTTGCCCACAAATCACTTCTCCCCTTTCCACGCAGCTGATGTATCCAAAGGAACTGCAAGTGCCGATATAGTTTTGGGTCAGCGGCGTCGCAGGCTCTGTCAGCGTTTGGCTCTGGATACTGCAAACTGCCTTAGGGTTGCCGGATCCTCATTTTTCCTCAGGGTTGACTCCCGAAGCCATTCCCGTGATTGGGTATAGCTGCAATGCAGCAGAGGTTTGAATTCATTCAGAGTTTTCCTTCCTTTTTTTTTTTGTAATGCATTGAATAATTGGAAGAAAGAGCTGCGAAGCCATTAAAAAACAGGATTACAAAAAAAGTTTGTGTGATACACAAACTCAGAAGCGGCCCCCGTCGGAGTCGGATCCCTGTCAGATCCGCCTATTTGCAAGATGTTTCGGATGTTCCTTCTAAGTTGAAAATAATTAACTGCTCGCTGGACGAGGGAGGATGGCGAGCAGGGTATAAACCTGCCTAAATCTTGATGTTTGCACACTAGACTTTAGTTCGGATTTATCGTTGGTCCCTGGCTCAACAATTCCTGTATGCTCCCATCCTTAAACTATCGCAATATTTCTGAAAGAACAGTAAAGGTTAAATCATATTTTCAAAAGCCTTTAGTGTTTTTTTTATCTAATCGCGACGGACAGACCAACCAACAGACAAAACGCACAAAAATATGCTTCTTTCATTCTAATGGGGGCACTAAACAATTTTTTTTAAAAATCTGATTTTTAAAAAAAATTAAGAAATTAGTTTAGAATCATGTCATTACCGGGCTTTACGCTAGTACGGTACATGAAAGTCGCTGCTAAAAGTTCATTTAAAAAAATGTGCGTGATATCTACATGCCAGGAGCATTTCTTATAGTAACATTTCCTCCCTTACCTTTACGTAATTGTTTTAGAATTGGTGTTTTGTTATTAAAAAATCGCTTGCATAATTAATTTTATAAATTAAACGGTTTGCTTTTAGAAAACTAAAAGTAGCCGTTGCACCTAAACTTTTCAAGCCGCATTTAATGGTGAAATAATATTTTTCGTATCTCTTCTAGTTTTGGCGCTCTGAGTATGACAGACAGACAGAAAGTCATTTTAAAAAATGTGCGTGATATCTACATGCCAAGAGCATTTTTTCTAGTAACATTTCCTCCCTTACATTTACCCAATTGCTTCACAATTGGTGTTTTATTATTAAAAAATCGCTTGCATAATAATTTTTATAAATTAAACGGTTTGCTTTTAGAAAACTAAAAGTAGCCGTTGGACCTAAACTTTTCAAGCCGCATTTAATGTTGAAAAAATTTTTTTCGTATCTCTTCTAGTTTTGGCGCCCTGAGTGTGACAGACGGACATTTTGCACAAACCTAATAGCGGCTTTTTCCCCTTACGGGGGTCGCTAAAAAACAACACATTTAAACTAATTTTTTTTTGTGATTTCTGCAGCCTATTCTGAGTCACCATAACTAAATATATTATAAAAAATAAACAAAACAAAAGCATAATTGGATACTTTAAACAGATTTATATTTACACAATATCAAAGATATTCTTATCCAATATTTTCTACATGTTTTTTTCAATCTTACAAACATGCATTTCAAGTTAATATTCAAACACCAAAAGTGTCAATCTGATATTCTTGAAGTGAAACTTGTGGCCTGCATTTGAGCAATTGTAAGGAGCAAACACTTTACAGTCAACATTCATCCTAGCATATCCACTGAAATGTTGCTTTCATTCACAGGAGCATTGAGGTTGTTGAAAGATTGAAAACTAATTCATTGTAGAGATGCAATCTTGTTGTTTGAAAACTCAAAAAGTTTATAAATATATGCACTTATCCTAAGCAACCGCCAATTCTGAATTTTTTAAAGCTGGAACTTTTTCACTAACCATAAACATGTCCTGCAAAAAAAAAAAAAAAATTGAACAAAACAAAATTTAAAAAGTATGAAACATAAAAAATATTAACAGTAAAATATTATTAAAAGGGATGTGGGAAAAAGAGTTTAAAAAAAAAAAAACAACTTTCCAAGTCTGATGCAAACGTTGGGGAATTATTTCTATAGATGGCAGAAAAAAAAGAAATGTACAAGTAAACCAGACGTTTGACTCATCAAGCCAATCATACATGTTAGTGTTTCAACCATTTTGAATGTGCAACCCCTAGACCCTCCCTTTGGCCTTTTAATGAGAGATAATCTTCAAATACTTGTTTTCAATTGTTTCACAGAGATAAAAAAAAAAGGAAATTCCTTAAGAAAATATATCTGACTAAAGTAAAAAAAAAATTTACTATATACCCATTCAATGTTCGAACACTTTTACAAGAACTAAGTAAACCTATGGCCCTAGTGGAATTACATGTCAGTAAATGCAAGATAGACTGTGAGGTTAAGTGAACCTACACTTTGAAGGAACTATCAGGTACTCTTAAGGGCTGTTAACATAGTGTGATTACTTGGTATTAACTTGAGGGCAAAAAAATCTTTTACAATATCAGTGTTTTAGCTATTCACGCCAAGATGTTTATATAAACATTATATAAATATAGCTAATGTACAGTAACTATTCTAAGTTTTTAAGTTGTTAAAAATTACTTTTTTTTTTTTAAATATTTGAATTATCTCAGTAGTCTGGTATAAAAATTGTTTGGAATCAACGATTTAATGTTAACTTCTAAAAAGTAAAGGAACATCCATATGCATATATATAAAAAAAATATAAATCCAGATTTTTAAAAATGTTTTCATTTCCCAGAAAAAAATGAAAAAAGAATTTACCAGATCATATACAACTTTAATAAGTAATGAGCAACTTGGACACTTGGCGACATCTTCTCCATTTTCCAGTTCTTCCTGAAAAAAATTTTTTTTTTCATGAATGTATCTTTGTATATTTATCATTTACCAATATCAAAGAAACAAGAACAAAATGTACTATTTAAAGAATTTTATAAACGAAATACTGCATTCATCGTTAATCTTTTGACTAGAAGACAATCCTTCAAAGTTAATTTATTATTTCTGTAAACACTGAATACTTTTCATTTCTTTGTAAACTTTTTAGTAAGTCAAAAGATTAAAATAATAGGTTTGTGTGATGTCACATAGAATCCTGGTGAAAATCTGACCTTACAGTGTATATTTTTTCTTTGCTTACAATTACAAGGTTCAAAATCTAGATCTAATTATTCTAATTGCATCTGACCTAGCTAGATCTAGTGACAATCAGATCTATTTCTTAAAGTTATATTATATGAAAATATTTATATTATGTAATATGAGATTGTAAAATCTAGATCTAGACTCCAATTACTAAATCTACAATTTTCTACATTGGCTACATTATCTTAGAATCTAGTATCACTCAAATTACTGGTAACTTGTTAAATATCTCAGTAACAGAATGATAGTATGATGTATTACATCTGTCTTAGATTAGTACTAGATCTATATATAATATACCATAAATAAATATAATTGACTATGACTATACTAGTTACTAATACTAGATCTAGTATAAGTATACTTACTTAACATCTTAACTTGACTTAAGACAAGTTAAGTATACTAATAATATCAATATAAGTAATAACTATATATTATATTAATAACTATCTGATAGTATATATACTAGTAGTATAGTGAGTATAGTGAAGTATAGACTATAGTGACTTACCTTACTAATTTCGAAACGATCACCACAAGGACAGGGATAGTAATATGTTTCAGTGTCTTCATCATATTCCATATCTTCTATTTCGATTTCGTCGTGATAAACTGACATTTTTAAAACAAAATATTCTAGAATCTAGATTCTAGATCTACTCCAGTATTATTTAAATAATTTAATATATAAATTAATAAATTATTCAATCAATTCACAGAAGAATGTCTGAAACTGACCCTGGACGCTGATCTACAGGATTAACCAAAAATATCTAGATCTCTATATTTCTAAATAGATCTAATCTAGATTTTAATTTAGATTCTAGATCTAAACGTTATGATGACTGATGTCGACGCAATAGGCCAATACAAATAGTCAACAAATGTGCTGTAGATCTACAACAAAATAGACCTAAAACTATCAAGGTAAGTAACTCTTATTGAGACTTCCTACTTTGATATATTCGCAAAGTTTTGATACAATAATAATTAGAATAATTTTTTTTTTTTAAACGGGGGTGCTAAAAAAAATCGAAAATGTTTTCAATTTAAACGCTTGGCAATCTTTCTTGATATCTTTATAAAATCCAACATAACAAGTCAAGACCGGTTCCACGACAACTCGTTCACTGACATTTCGTTAACCGACAAATCGTTCACGACTTTTCGTTCACCCGACATTTCATTCAAGCGACTATTCGTTCATGCGACTATTCGTTCACCCGACATATCGCTCACCGACAACTTGTTCACAGACAACTTGTTCACCGACGGTTGGTTCACGACAAATCGTTCACACAACAAATCGTTCACCGACAAATTGTTCACAGACAAATCGTTCACTGGATAATCGTTAATATATATTCTCGTCGCGTGTTTAATCTGTTTACATTAAACCTTTTGTAGCCATTATTTCCAATAAAATAAAATACTAATAATAAAAAAGTATCCGAATATCTTTGTTATTTTTTTTTTACTTATTTATTCGTTGTTTACTTTATAGTGAAAAGGTCCTATAGGTAAGTTAAGTTTGGTAAAAAATGTAAACAAATAAAAAAAATATTTTTTTAAAATTCTCAAAGATAATAATAAATACTTTCACCAATGTTTTGCAAACGCGTAGATTGGCGTAGACCAGGGGTGGGCAAATTATGGAACGCGGGCCACATGCGGCCCGTCGAAGTGTTTTATGCGGCCCGCGAAAACCTAAATAAATCATTGTAAATATCTATAGACATTACTATTATTGAAATTTTTCATTCTTATCATTCGCAATGAAGAGGCTAAAGAAACATTGTCTCCAAACGTCTTTCTAAACAGTTTTGAAAAAAAAACGAAGATTATATTTAATAGCAATACTATATAAAAATTCAGTAAAAAAAAAAAAGTCCTGTCAAGTATTTATTTAATTCTATGGAGAACTTCGTTGAAAGAGTTGGGTTGGCTTGTACAAGATGGCAAGGGTAACAACTGATGGAGCTTTGACTGAGAAAAACAACTTTTTTAATACAATAAAGAAAATACCCCAACCATAAATTAGAAACTGGAAAATCTACACATAGCTACATTAAATTCACGATTGTGAGGATACGAACAGTGCAATTATTTTTATAATCAAGAGCCATCCCTGGGCATAGTCGAAGTATGTTGCTGCATGATTATTAAATGGCTCGCACAGTGTTATTGTTCGAAGTACCATACACTATTATAGGTCTTTAATAAATTGCAAAATTTTATTTTTTTCCCTTTATCTTGTATAGTCTTTTTTTTATTTGGGGCCACCAAATTCACTTCGCCTATGGCCTCCAATTATCCAAGGCCGGTCCCGACTGGCAGTTCCAAAAAGTATGTAAAGATTTGAAATTAAAACAATCTGATGCCTGGTAACACAGTTGTATTCACTGGCCAATCATTAGATCAATATGGAATCTAAAGGAAGAAATTGTTAGGTTCCTTGATGGACATTGACTGTAATCTTTCGTAATATCGTAAGAGTTGAAGACATACTTCATGCTTCATGTTTATCATCAGAAGCATTGTAATTTGTTGTTTGTGCATCTTAAATCTTTTCAAAGTATATATATATATATATAT
>JADKLZ010000728.1:23993903-24017129 GCA_021533235.1 Biomphalaria straminea
TTCAATGTTATTGTTCGAAGTACTCTAGGTCTTCAATAAATTGTATACTTTTAGCTTTTCCCCTTTATTTTGTATTTTGATATTTTATTCGGGGTCACCAAATTCACTTCGCCACTGATATGAAATATTTGCGGCCCGCCCTGTCCCCAAATTTTATTAATGCGGCCCTCGGTTGAAAAAGGTTGCCCACCCCTGGCGTAGACGAATGTCTGATAAAGTTGTATTACTTCTAGAGCCGCCATTCTGTCTAGCGCTCAACTATGTGTTAATAGCTAGAGTATCCAGCTGAATGTGTAGATAAAAAGGGGGGAGGGGCGGGGTATTGTTACAGGTATAGGTACAGGAAGGCCCTAAAGAGTGTTGATCATAACGGCCTGTTGGAATAGGTGTGTTAATTATACATCTGGACCGCTATTAAGAAGATAAGCAAATGTGGGTGTCGCGAATACGACTTCATAACGGACATGATTGTAAAAGAAGGCCTACATGATGAAAGAGGGCCTATTTAAATCAATCAATTTTTTTAAAAATAATAGCTACAAAACGTTTTAATGTAAACAAATTAAACAAGCGACTAGAATATTGTAATATATTGTAATATGTTACTACCCAGTGAACGATTTGTCGCTCTGTGTACAATATTTGTCGGTGAACGAATTGTCAGTGAACGAATTTAGGTGTCCCCGGCAAGCCCTATATAGGCCCTAACCTGGATCCACGTGGAAAGAGGAAAAAGGGAAAACATTGTGCAGCAATTTGGAAGCAGATACCTAGCCAGAAATAATATATAAATATATATACATTCAATTTTTACAAAGGTTATATACCAGTATATTAACTCTGGTAAAAATGGTCAAAAGTTTGTACGCGTTATTTCTCCTACATTCAATCTCAGATCAAACTCAAATTGTGTACAATTATTTCTTTTTCCTGACAAAACAAGAATCAATAATTATCTATTGTTAATTTAATTATTTTGTTTGGTATCTCGAAGAAGGGAAAGAAATTGTACTTGACTGATAAGGTGGTATAAGTTGAATGTGCCCCTCTTTATACTTTGTATAGAGAAAAGTTTGAAACTAACAATAGTTAACTAGAAAACCTTCTACTTTCATAAGCACTGCCTGGCACAGAGTTTAGTGTATTGGCTTCAGGAGGATTTAACTTTATTTTGATTTCATGTGGTTCACCTTTATTTTTTTAAATAAATAAATGCATTTAAATGGCAATTACCTACTTTATGTTTTTCTTGTTATTTTACAATATATTTGTGTCTGTAGGTGATGGCAGCTGTGTATCAAGGATTGGCCTCTTTAGCCACACAAGAAGTTGCAAAGGGAAAAGATTAAACTGTCTCGAGAGGTAAAATTATGCAACAGAGAGGTGTCAAGTAATGAAACAATTGGATGTTAAGACCAATGGAGTTTGTTTTAGCGATTCTTATTTCATCCATTTGCCAAGACTAGCTATAGTTTTAGGCAGTGCTGTGGTATGTATTTGACCTCACACTCTTGAGATTTGTTTCATTTTTAGAGTAATTTTATTTTTGATAAATATATAATATCTGTCAAATCTGATTAATTTTTTCCCCCAAAGTATATTGTTTTTAAAAAGTGATTTTATTGCCAAAACATTCTGTGTTAGTATACCTTACTTTCAATAATAAAACATATTTATATTATTGATATACTAAAAATAAATATACTGATATATTGTTTTTTGTCTTGCTGTTAATTATACATTGTTTGTTAGTTAGTATACATTCTCTTCTTCTTCATTCTCATTTTTTTATGTACTGGTAATCCTATAGCTGAATGGAATAGTACATTGGATTCCACTTAAGCATGTTCATCATAGTTTTTATCTATTATCTGTTTATCAGGGCCAGAGTCTTGTTTAGGCCTCTATATAGAATATACTTGTGACATGTCTTAATTTTTATATTACCATAGTAATTGTTCTGCATGTCAGTCAGTAAAATCAAATACATACATTTTAAAGTATTTCAAATTAATTGGCCTAAGTCTTCAAAGAATAACTTGATATATCAAATCATCTGAATGTTTTTAATTAAATTAAAATGAAAAAAAAACAAAAACAAATCCAAACATTATTCACTCATGTATTATTTATTACATTTAAAAAATAGATCAAAGCATCATTAGGTTTTCTAACAACATTTCTATACAATGCACATTCTCTTAAATAGGAGAACCATTCTATAAATTTATTCTATTGTTAAAAATTACACCTGTAAACAAATCATTTCAACCAAAAACAAGTCTGAAGTTATGCATTACAAATGAAGTTTTGTTTTGAGATATATTTCATATACAGTTATGCACACACACACACACAAGAAAAAAGACTTTTCCCCTCACAACGTTATTGATGATAAATTTGATTGAAAAAATGTTTCAGATACAAAACACACAGTGAAGAGGTAGACTACTCTAAAGTATTTACAACTTCTAGTCACATCATTTTAATGTTGAGCTTTTGGAAGGTTTCAAAGTATATCATAATACACACAACTCAATTGAGTGGCATTCAACTAAATGGAACAAAAAACAAGAACATTCTCTATTGAAACTGGTGTAGTTGCACAAAAAGTGAAACAGAAATGATTGCCAATGGAACAAAACGTAGTTCATTATGATACATACAGTTATAGAAACAAAATGAGATGAAATAAATTGGAAACAAATTAAAATGGTAGGAATGAAGAGTGGAAGTGGGAGTTCAAGCTAGAGTAGTTTTGCTTTTTAACTCTTTCTCTCCTAACTGACGATATCAACAGTTATCAACGTTGATTCCAACAGAATGTGGTAAATATTTACGGAGAGAAAGAGTTAACTTAGTTTAGTCTAAGTTTGTATTTAGTATCCTACTTTCATCTTTTCCAGTTGAATTATTTTAAATTTCAGTTTATATTTGCTTCTGGATTACTATTTCAGTCCCAGGTTTTGAAAATGTGATTTGAACAATAAAACATTCATTTTTGTTTCAGTTCCAATTCTGTTTCTCAGATTACAACTACGTTCATTTGTCGTACTCAATGTTTTTTTAAAGCTCAGATTTAGTTCCTTTTTCCTGAAAGAAAACATCTACACTACAACATAAAATACCAAATGTCACTGGCAGATTTCATTTGGTAGAGCAATGGTACAAGAGAACTACTCCCCCCCCCCCAGGTATGAATTATTTCTCACACAATTTGTGTAAATCAATAGCAGTAAAAAATATTAAAATGATAACTTTTGTTTTCACAAACAACAAACCAATCAAAAACAAAATAGTTTCACAAGCAAAAAAAAAAAAAGATCAAACTTAGAATCCAAACCAAAATTTAAAATAATTTTTAACACTTATGTGTAGTATCAATAGGAATGCAGAAACTGCTTATACATCTGTGTACATATACAACACCCATATGTTTTTGTCAAGAAGGCAACACTAGTGTCATTATCAAATCAAAAAAGCAGGTACTATGACATTTTGTTCTACTTCTAAAAATGTGTTCATCATCTCAACTGTGCCTGTGATCCCATCTGGGGCATAGGCCACCAACCAGCTTCCTCCAAGCATCTTTGTTCTGGACGAGTCTCTACAACTGTTTCCATCTGCTTTCTAATATCAATGCCATGTATTTCTGGGCCAACCCTTCTTTCTCTTTTTTTGGGGGTCGAGGTCAGGGCTTGTGATGTTGGCTGCATGATTTCAAGCAATTTGTTCATCAAATAATAATTTGAATAACAACGTCAGACAAGATTGTCTACGTACAAACATCACTACTCTAGTTTTGTAAACATGTTAAAATACAGTGTAAGTAGAATAAATTTGTGCTAAAATAAATTTCTTAAAATATTTATCAACAATATAATTGTATACAATCTAAACAAAGAATGTTGTGAGATTTGGTAGAGATAATATTTTGGTGTGAAAAAGAAATTATTCTGTCATATATTTATTTACACATTCAAATAAACCACCATATATGATCTGATAATGAAATAATAAAAGAGTGATAGAGACAAACAATCTAATTTTAGTAATCATTTACTGAGTACACTTTAATCGGTACTTATTCTTTAAAAGTAGGTTTACTAATAAATCATCTCAGACATTCATTGCTTACTTCAAATATACATTACATTTATCAAAATCAAATTATAAATCTGATTTACAGCTAACAAGAAACTTTCTCTTCAGTATTGATATCAATAGATGCAATTTATTAAAATAATCAAAACATACTTGACCATATTATTTTTTTGTATTCAAACTAATATTTTATTTCTTTTATTGTAAAAAACAACCTATACCAGGAAATATATATATATATTACAAATTTCAACACTTTAACAATACAAAAAGTAACAAAAAAACAATAGCAACAAACTTAAGTAAACAATAAAAAAAAACAACTCAAGTTTTTTTTTATATCATATTCATTAAATCATATTATTGTTTTTTATTTTTATTTGTAAAGTAGAAATATAAATATTGACATTTTAAAATGAGAATATCAAAAGGGCAGTCAATAAAATCTCAAGTTTGCTTAGATGTTATACAAAAATGTATAGTATTTTTTGAAAACTTGCCAGTAAGGTAGGCTTTAACAATAGTAATATAGTTAAGTTCAATGTAAAAGTTACTAAACCATATAATTACATAACTGACCAAACATATCTCAGTGTCACATGTGAAAGTCACCATAAATAACAAAAGTTACTTTGTTACAATGTTATTTTCAAAAGCACTGAAAGTGGTGGTAGAGCTCAAATAGCTCATAAAAGCTCAAGGATGCTAAAAATAAACCAGTTTTAATTTTGACAAGGTACAAAATTTGGATAGTTCTAGAATCTATTGTTAGATCAAAAAGTAGAACATAAAAATAAGCAAAAGAAAATTTCGTCCTTTGTTAATTGTGCAAATTTCAATATTTTGACTGTGGATTAATCATCTATGTTATTTATGCCTTTGTACCTGAAGTATTATGTGTGATTATTTATTCTAAAATTCATGATATTAAACTATTTAGTTTTCAGGATTATATTTATTGAATACTATCTGCCAGATCCTTAGCTATGCTTAGATGTCGAGTCACTAGATTTACATCTATAATGACTAATTAGCAATAACAATGCAACACCAGCAGCCACACACAGTGTGCAACATTTGGGTGAAACAGAACAAAATAGACCAGTGGTTGATTGAGGCCTGACTTGCTTTGAAAATAAGGAGTAAACAAAATAATGTCATCTTTCAAATTCTGCTATTCATAGGGCAAGTGTTGTTTAGTTCAGCTACATGTAGACCTAATGGTTAATAAGAAGGTTGTAACCTTCTGCTTTAATTTTCCCCAGAGTCCAGACAAGGATTTAAAAATGAATGAACTCAGGTACTTCAGATACAAATTAAAATGACTTCACCAGGACTCAACCATTTTTTTTTCCAAAAGATGCTCATTATTTTCTCTGATGCTTTTGGTTCAAGTAGGCCTATAACATGTACTTTCACAAGTGAAACTCTACACCCCAAGCACAGCAAATCAATTCAAACTTAAATAAACAACTCTAGGCTGCCACCTAACATAATGCTTGCTAGCCAAGTATTCGCTCAAAAAGCTTGCTCATAAACTACCAGAACGAAGGATTAATCTATCATCTCACACAATCACCTAGAGATCATGTAAATGTACAATAGTCCATTACAATAAGAACGGAGAAGTTTAGAAATTTGTTACTAATTGACACAAAAACTATCCTAGTATTACAAATATAAAATATGTGATGAACACTATAACATGAGTTTTTGAATTAAATGTTATTGGCTTGCGAGTCATTTACAAATAAATAAAAAAAGCAGTCATTAAGCCATTCTTTAGTTTAGTCTGTAGAGTAGGAATGTTATCTTATCTTATATAATACAGACGTTACTTCAAAAAGGATGATTACGTCCTAGTGTCATGCAATCAATCATACATGTTAACCAATGACTTAAATTCTGCCAAGTCACTGGTTTTCCTGGTTAGCTCAGGCAATCTATTCCATGCTCTAATAGCACTAGAGAAGAAGGAGAAATTATTTGATTTAATGTTAATGTTGGTTAGATTCTGTATCTTTAGGAAGGTGTTTTCTCTATCAAGGGTGAGATAATATGCTCATCTTGTAACCTGGCCAAAACAATGTCCATAAAAAGCTCTCATTATGGGAAAGGATGACTGGGAAGAAATATTTAGAAAAGGTTTCCATTTGGAGGCCATACAACATTCACACTGACTGTTGTGTAAAACAAGACATTCATCACAAAAAAATCAACAACATGTATACTTGTACATTAATATTATAGTATCACAAGGAAATCAGCAAGCTTACACGTTCTGAACCAAATCAGGCTCTAGAAACAACTATGCCAATGATGGCACATAGAATGATACAGTTAGATTTTGAATTTTAACTGTTTTCTCTACAATTTTTTTTTCCTTCCATTTTCATTCTTTTGGTGAAACAATATTTAAAATCAAGCAACTAGAAACTATTCTAAATTAAAACAGGCATATTCAGCTCTTGATGAGAAAAAATAATGTAAAAAATACAATTTATAAATCTATAAAAATTCTTGTATAGAATTATATCTGATGATAGGCAGTGCAGATGAGCACAAAAAAAAAAAGTTAAAAATACATAAAGACAATTTCATTTGTAAATGCAAATAGCTGTAAATTACGAATTTTTCCTTTGTGTTTAAAATAAATTAATTACCATTCCATGGGCCACCACCCTGAATCTTAAATAATCATTCAATTATTTCTTTTATTCCACTAGCATAAGTTTTATGGAAGTTATTACCACTTGAGTAACAATACAAATGTCTACAGAGACACTTTCTTTGATACAAAAATGGTCAACACTCAAGACTTGTTACACCACGTGGACACCCAACAAAGTCACATCCTCTTCTCTCATGCCAGGACGCAAATGTAGGAACTCCAAGAAATTGTTTTTTAAACCTCTGTTGAAGGGGTTATAGAATGCACCTTTTCCATCTTTTAAATAATTGTAACGTTTAAAGTTAATTCTCTCATTGGTTGTCAAGTTTACAGCAGCATGGTAAACCTGTAGAGGTAGCAGGCAGATAAATAACAATATTTATACATTTTAAAATTATCGAAAAGATATTTCTCTTTCACATAGATAGGAAAATAAAAACAAAATTATTTTTTTTCTAATAATAATGTAAAACTATATACATGGTCATTCACAGTAGATACTTCAAATTTATATTTTGAAAAATCAAACTAGTTTACCCGGTAATGAATTAGTAAAAACAATTAATGCTTTGTTTTATTTGTCAACATTGTTTCTGCTTTTTTCTCAACAGCTCTATCAGTCTTCATAAAATTAACCAATTAGGTAAAGGTCAAGTTCCCCTTTCAGACCTTGTGGTCTATAGGGCAGATGATGTATATGGATCATCTGATTCTGTGGCCCACGGTTTATGAGGACATCATGTGGCCAGCACAACGACCAACTGTCTTTACTTTTCCCCAACTAATGGCAGGAACCCCCATTAGAGCTCGGTGGACTTGAGGGAGTCAAAAAATCTCGAAATTAAAATCCCAGTCTTCACCAGGATTCAAATCCGGGACCTCCTGTATGGAAGCCAAGCGCTTTACTGCTCAGCCACAGTACCAATTTTTTGTTGGTATCTCGAACAACAGATAGAAATTGTACTTGACTGAGGTGATGGTATAAGCTGAATTAGTCCCTTTTTATCATGCCACTCATTAAGTTTGAAACAAACAATTTTCTATTTTCATACGCGGTTCACTAGCAGAGTGGTTAGTATCTCGGCTTGAGCCATGAGTTCAAATTTAGGTCATTTCCCCTTTTTTAAATTTTTTTATTTAAAAAAAATGATTACCGTACTGTGGAATTCCCCCAGAGATCCCTTTCTTTACCCCCGCCCCCTTTTACCAACTGGTCCAGATAGGTAATAGCATTATAGTGTATTGAGAAAGCTATAAGCATGAAATAATGCTAACAGAAAACAATTGTTAAAAATATTTCTGATCGCACAGATTTATTATTGTTGGTCTAGATCTGTTATCATCTTAATATCACAACCGATTCTAACTAATTGACACAATTACACTTCTTATAAGTTTTTTTCAAAAAGTATTTTTTATGTTTTTCTAGTTAAGATAATAAAAAAAAAATATGAAACAATTGAAAATTTATTGTTCTTACCTTTTCTGTTGTATGCTTCATTTTGATACCATTACAAATGTCTAAATGTAAACTACATACTTACCTGGTCTGATATTGCTTCACATTAGAGAACTCAGTAATATGGAAAATACAATATAAAACACTTCACACAAGAGAAGTCAGTAATATGGAAAATACAATATAAAACAATGTCACAATGAAATAACACAAATATAAAAAATGAAGGTTGAAACAAAAACCATGTATTGAAGAGGTAAGGCAGTTCATGTACAATTTCAATATATTTAAATCAAAAAATTTAAATGGTTAGAACTTACTTAACTCGTGTAAAAGATAAATGGACGGAATTTAATGTAAAAAAAAAAAAAAAAAAAGAACCTTGCCCTGACATGTAAAGTAAATAAATATTTGGGAATAAAAACATCATGTAGATTGATTTTTTTTTTTCATAAACCTTTAAACAAAAACTTTTTTCTTTGTAAAACAGTTACATTGGAGAATCAGACGATATGAACTTTAGAAGATTCCACTTGTAAGACATTGTTTATCTTTGACCAATTCAACATCAAAATCAAATTCTCCAAATGAAAATAATGTTTTAAATTTTCAACAATTCCTTTGTCATTCGGGTTGAAGAATTCACCTTTGCTGTTATGTAAATAACGATAACGTTTTCGATTAATGATTTCATTTAATGTTAAATTTCTTGCTGCAAGGTAAATCTGAAACAAAAAATTAATAAAAAAAAAATTGAGAAAAATGACAATACATTTTTTAAATGTTAAAAGGTGGAAAAATTGCAGAATATTTGCAAAAAATTTCACAAAAATACATTTACTATGAAAGTTTAGACTACAGTCTTCAGGCTATTCTAGTTATTTAGTCTAGCATGATGTTTGTTGATCTAATATCTGATTATGGTATTTGAATTGAGCATTTATAGGATAAGTAGTTTCCCTTTCAGACCTTGCGATCTATGGGGCAGATGATGTTAATTTCATATGTTTCTATGGCCATATGGCAGCACAATAACCAACCGTCTTTACTTTCCCCAATTAAAGTCAGGTAACCATTAGAGTTAGGAGTCAGGGTGCCCTAAAAATAAAAAAAATTTCAAATTCCCAGTCTTTACCGAGATTTGAACCCAGGACCTCAGGCTCAGAAGCCAAGCGCTTAACCACTTAGCGCCCCTTTATGGGATGAGTGGTGCAAACAGATAGTCAGTAGTTTAAATATCCTGACACATTGAAATCTGATCAATTATGGTATGAGATAGATTAAAGGTAGATACTGACAATTCATACCAAAACTCTATATATGGAAGTTGAATTACTTACAGTAAGACCCAAAATATTGACAGCCACCAGTCCATAAACAGCCAACAAGCACAAGGCCAGCAGAAAGTCATATCTGAGAGTAAAGCCTTCCAGCTCAGCTAGCGTGTATAGAAACTTCAGCTCCAGCAACCCATTGATGTTCACCATCAACACAAATAAGAGAAATGAAACCCTGAAATGTCCCACAAAGTACAGAGTAGGTTTCTCTCAAATCTTTCACACTGCCAGTTCAATATGATATGACCATAATGGATCTTTCAAGGATTTCCTTCTACAGTTCATGTCAAATTTATATAAATATTTGGATATTTGTTTTTAAACTCAATACTGCATGGCATTAGAAGGATTATTAAAAGTGATATAAAGTGATAAAAACAAAAAAAAAAGACAAAACTAGCCAATACATTGGAAATATGTTAAAATATACAAAAACAAATACAAATTAACTAGTTGGTTTAAAAAAAAAAGCAACTGGGCTGTTACATGAGAAAATATGAATACATTTAGTTCTAAACAAAGATATATAATAAAACTTTAGGCAGATAGGTGTTGTTTTTTTTTTTAGTGAAGCTGCCTAATAAATTCATCATCCTGGATTTTCAAATTTGCAAAATTCTTAATTTTTTTTTTTTTGTTCAGCTTTGATTATACAAGCATAGATTAATGTAATGGATATTGTACAATTCAATGTATTATATTTAAACTACTAAGTGCATCAACAGATTAGTGAGTATGATTAAACATTAAAAAAAAGCAAAGCCAATTTTTTTTCACAAAAAAACAACAACAAAAATGCATTAAAGAAAATATTAACATTTACAAAAAAAAATGAATTCATAAATACACCCAATAACAGAAATTTTCAAAAACAAATTTACAATTTACAAATTAAATTGAATTTCAGAAATATGCTGTTATTATCAATTGCTACATTACATTCACATATTAACCATGAGATGAAGTTAGCTTCAAGCGTATGGATTAATACTACATAGTTCTACTCACAATTCCTTTGAAGCAAAAAAATTGAATGATCTAAATAAAAGTAAGTCTCACCTTCTAATGTTGAAAGACATCTAAACTAGTCCCAAAAGTTTCTAGGTCATTGTACTTACTGAGGTTTGTGCTATACAGCTAGCCACAAACAAGAAGAAGGCTAACAGTCCAAAGCCCACTAGATAGTCAATCTGGTACCAGGACATGCCTTCAATGGACAGCACATAGTAGGAGAAATATATAGTCTGCAAGCCCATCAAAGTCATGGTGATACAAACTCCAGTGAAAGAAACTCTGCAAAGATGCACATGTCACTGAGAGAATTACAGAAACCAAGTCTAGAAAATTTGTCAGAGAGAGAGAGAGAGAGATGAATTTCGCAAAAAAAAAAAAAAACAACAACACAATACTTGTTGAGTTGTTTTTTAAACACACATTGAATATTATCTTATAAAATGCAGACGTTGCTTATGATTATGAATTTGAAACTCTAAAAAGTAACAAACAAACAAAAAATTAAAGTTACAATCAAAGAAAACCTAGAAAATAGTAATGATAGAGTTCTAACTAAATGTCTAATGAAAAGTTTGGGTTAAGTCAAGACACACACAAAACAAGGAAAACACTACTGATGTTAGTTTTAAATAAAAATATTTATAAAAAATGAACACTGAAACTGATAGTGAAGTAGTTCAAATCAATAGTGCAGTGTTAATAGAAATTATCACAGCACACTGTTAAAAAAATGTATTCTATGAACAAATATAAAATGGAAAATAAAATGAGCAATGAAATATTGTATAAATATTGTCACACTTCATAGAATAAAGGTTAAGATGAGAAAACTAGACCAAATGCTTGTTATATTTGATATAAAACTTAGAAAAATAAATAGTGTAACAAATTTTCTTATTATAGAGCTAATTTTTTTTTCTCTTTTTTTTGTAGTGCTAAACAATGAAAACTTGAAACGATTAAATATTAAAAAAAAAAAACAACAGAAAAACAAAACTAAATGTAACAGCAACTTTCCATAACATTTTTTTAAAGTGATCAATAATAAAAGGATGAAAGACATTTTTCGCTCTCACCAAAAATCTTTAAAAACGTACAGTTGCAGTGTTTTGCAAAGTTATCAAAATATGAAGCATAGCATTTATATAACAGTCATAGTAATAATTCAACCTGAACAAAATATTTTACATTAACCAACATAATTGAAAAAAAAAACTGAAGAAAAAAAAAACCTGGATAGATCAAATTTTTGAGGTAAAGTAAATAAGATATAGTGTCATGTACTTTATCAAGAAAAAAAATTATCCCATATACATATAAAAGTGAGCCACAATTTTAAAATAATTTATTTTAACAAGAATCCAAAAACATCAACTGTGAAGTCAGAAATCAAACCTACAATTAACAGTTAAATTTTGAATCATTTGCTTTTACACCAATTAGAATTAATAACAACAATATCAGGTCACCATACAAATGTGTAGTCTATATTTTCTTTAAGCTATTTTCTTTGTTCTGTGTCAACATACTACCTGCTGTGGCCTGAGAGTCCTTGAATGAGGTCAATATTATAATTTAGGTACTTACCTTATATTAGATGCAAATTCTCCAAAGGAAGAACAAAAAATTGTTTCTTTTCAAGCTTCACATTTTGAAAATAAACTCGAGTGCTAGAAATGAAAAGGGTCCTTACCGCCATACATAGTACTACACTGACCATCACTGAGACTAGGAACAGCTCCACTGTCCCGATGGCCAACAACCAGTCCCACTGATCAGAGCTGATAATGTGATAACAAAAATAATCTGACAAAGCCACCAGAACTGCCATGCTCAACAAGAAGGCTAAGAACCACATCCTACATGAGTAAGGCAAACAGAGTGGGCCTCATTAGTTATTGGCACAAACTAAAACTCAATTTCATTTTAAGTATAACATTATAAGATATATATTTATACCAAGTCAAATTTAATTACAAGTAGCCCAATGATAGAAAAAGCATGCACTGAAACAAGACAAAAGAAGCATACACAAATACGGGAAAAAGACATGACATTTCTTTATATGTTTAACCTAACTATATCTATGAAAAAGCCAAAAGATCAAAATAAATCATTCAGAGAATGTTGTCAACATTTAAAGGTTGAGTTTACACTAACATGCCAGGATCTCAATTTAGCGTTGCACAAATTAGCAAAGGTTTAACACTAGCTCAAAGCAAAGGTGAAAATATTCAAGAAATGTTTTTATTTTGTTCTAATTACTATTATTATCATCAAAATGTTGTGATTACTATTATTATCAGAATGTCGTAACCACTAAATTAAAAGCAAAAGAAGGAAATTACAACTATTAATAATTTTGATTCAAGGCTGCACAATAGTAAGCTTACCAGACAACTGCACCTCCATAGGAGGACAAGTGGCTTATAAAGCCTTTCAAAGAAGAAAAAAAAACAACAACAGACAAGTAAAAATATTTGCTTCACATTGCACTTGTCATCCTCAAACTCCATTTGAGTGAGAGCTTGAGAGGCTCTAATCCTTTCTTGCAAAAGCCCTGGACACCCTGTTGTATTGCATAATGCATAAATACTCTGATACTCAAAGCTCCCCAAATTTTTGATTTTTTAATTATTTTTTTTTTGCATTACAAGATGTTATTCTAACATTAAGAGCTGATGACAACAGCATGCACATGTATGCACTTGTCATCAGCTCTCTTAATGTTAGAATAATGCCTGATAATGCATTATGAAAACACACAGATTTTGGGAGCTCTAAGTATCAGGTTTCTTTTGAACAGCTGTTCATGAATCTTGTCATCTTTCAACTATTTATAAGCGAGTTTGCGCTTTAAATTGAATTTGATAAGTCTATGATTTGCAATTGAAGTAAACAACAAAGTAAAATTCGGATGTAGAACATGACCCCAAAGAGGACATGCTTTTCTTTGGCAGGACATCTGGTAATCCTATTTAAAAGATAAGAAACTTTTTAATTCGCAATACAGTTAACCCTTGATAGCCCAACAGTTACAGGACAGAGTGATGTTAGATTATTGAAAAAGTCAGATCACCAAAGGTTAGCTGTAATTCAAAGACTTTAGCCATATACGTCAAGAAAATTATACTTGTACAATAACAAATCTGGCAGTGCTTCTCAGACTCAATGAAATACTCAGGTGGAAAGGGTAGCTAAAGGAGATGATTAGGCCAATACGGATGAAAAATAGAACTTCCGTTTGGGTGCCTAACGACTAAGTTCCTTGCACTGGTGGGGATGAAAGAAAGCCCCAACAAACATGTCATTATCCATAAACCATTCCTCCATTTTTATGACAGACACCTGCATAGCTGATGTGCAGAGAAGGAATATGGGGGAGTTTACACAGTGTGCTCTGCCTTTGGCCTGGCTTCTAACCCAAGCATCTTGGGATATGAGCCATCAGTATACCTAATGTAAACATTTACATCTGCTTGGATCTTTCCCAGACTGTAGTTTGTTCAGACAGGCAGATAGAGGCCAGCTTTCATAACCCTAGAGTTCCAAGAGTCTTATACTCAATTCTTAGGATAATTATGAAGAAGAAAAAGTACATATTCTCTTAGACTTTCAATGGTATAAAATAACTAATAGACGAAAAAGAAAAATTTATTCATCTACAAAATGCAAAAAACTTCCTAAACTTGGGGATATTTGTGCAATATAAGTTTTTTTCTCTTGGTAAGCTCTTCAACAAATTTCACAAAATGTTCTATTTTCTCTAAATTTTTCAAAATGTCATACACTGTAGGTCACCTGATCCCATAAATTAAAAAAATGGCAGCAGGAGTTTCACCACGGTCATACCTCTTAAAAGTTTACCATTTTTCAGGAAGAGATAATGATTTATGTTTACGTCTGCCATCTTTGCTCACCATCCTACAAGACTACAACACTAAAAAAAAACTGGCAGCTAACTGCTAATAGTAATCACAGAAAGACAATCAAGAAAGAAACAACTCTTAACACATCAAGAAGTACATGAAAGGCAAGACTTGTATGTCAAAACACACATTGTTGCTGAGTCACTGCCATGTCGGATTAGTAATTGTGTCAGATTAAAAAGTGTTGGAAAGGGTCAAGAGCATAATAACCATGTGCATATGCTCCAGAAAAATTGTTAATGTAAAGGAACTCTTAATGCATTTTGGTATATATACAGAATTTTTTCCCCCTTTTTTTCTACAAATAGACAAACAAACTCTAAAAAATATCAGTAAAGTTAATAGAACCACATATAGTATGAACAATTCAAGAATTTTAAAGAGCATGGCATAACATCATTACAAAAGTTTTTGTAAGCAATTATTTGAAAACACTTCAAGCCTTTTTTAAATTACTATAAAGACAAACATAAATTAGTATAAAGAAAAGTGTGCAAGCTGCAAACAATGAATAGCAAAGCTTCTTTTAACTCAAAGCTGAATAGCTAGTGATACTTTTTATCACATTAGAATTTAACCAAATGCTATTTAAAACAAAATTTAAACTTTTTTTGAATGTTTACATTCAATATTTCATTTCTTTTCTTTAAGAGACGTTAGTGACCTCTAATTTCAGAAGCTATGCTATGTTGCAGTGTTTAGGAAAAAGCAGCTAAAAAGCACTGAGCAGTGAGTGAAAATGTAAGCTTGTTTAAGCGTAACTAATGTGCATAAGATTTAATCAATGACTAGAGGCAGTGGCAAAGCATAGTTTGGGAACAAAAAAAAGGACTTTTTTTTTTAGAAAATGGTCACATTTTTGTTCTATTCTAAATAGTTTTCAACTCCAATACATTTCAAAAGAGCATTGTGGCCAAAACATTATATACTTTTGAGCTTAGTAAGTTCTTAGATCTAGTTTTTATTCAGTGTTTAAAATATAACCCTTGAAAAGGAATGGAAGTTTTCAATTTGCCACAAAGCACTTATTGTTATAAGCAATGAAGACTAATTCTAATTAGTAGGATACCATGCAGTATTAATTAAATATCATGCTCATTTACAAAGTGGCTTAATTAACATCACTTGACTTTCAAACAACTTTCAGATTACTAAAAGTGATTGACTTTGGATTCATTTTTCAGATTACTAAAGTCTTAAAGCAATTTTTAAAATTCTATATATTTATACTAGTTAAAAATGTTACAATAAGTGGTATAATAATAAATTTTACACCTACAAAGTTACATAGCCTAGCACCTACCTGTTGTAGTAGCCTACACAATTGTGTATGTAAGGACAGTGATGGTCAAATTCTTTCACACATCTATTGCACACCCTACAGTGTTTAGCACGTATTGGCTTGACAGTCCGACAAGTGTGACACAAGCGTGAAAGTGGATTCTGACCTTGTTTCCACTCATCAAAGTGAGCAACCTTGAACAACAAAAGTTACAAATTTGAGAATCTATTTTGAATGTATTTTGAATTCAAAATGCATTTTTTAAAGTGTTAGTAAATAGACATTTAATTGATTCTGTTATTGCCTTTCTTCTTAATGTGTAGATATTCATAATAATAAAAAAAAATGTTGTTATATACAAACTCACAGAGAACCTATGAGGTAGTGGAGCTTAGACATTAGGTTATCTACAAACTGCACTCACAACAGACCTCAAATTAACCATAGAATATTATCATTAGGAGACTATGTAGTAGAAATATGAAGATTTCTGTCAACTTCTGTTGTAATCTTGCTGGTTTATACACATCCCCTTCACCTATCCCTTAGTCTGTTGAACACTTTGGACACCAAACATAATCTGCCGACCAGTCTTCCTCCCGTACTCTCTTTTACCCAAGGTAAAATACATAACAGTGACAGGCCTGTTCACTCTTTTATGTTGTCTTCCCATTGCTTTCTTTGTCTGCCTCTTCTTCTTTTTCCTGGTTATGTTCCCTAAAGGAAGGTCTTTGCTAGCCCTGAAGATCTTGTGATATGACCATAAAGTTTTAGTTTCCATTTTTTGACACTTATCAGCAGGCCATTGAGATCATGTTCCAAATCTCTCCTTATACATATATGTTATTTTAAAAACTAAACGACACACTTTGGGAAGACTGTAGCCAGGAACATAAGAAGATAAAAAAAAGGTGTTCTAAGGTACATAATATGAAACAGTACATAACATAAACCCTTAACGCAATCAGTTTGTGCAACCTAACAGCAATGTCAGTATCACCTATACTTTGTACTTTTCCTACTGTACAGCTTATTCCTAGTCTGCACAAAGTCTATCAATTCTTAAACGTCTTTATAGTGTCACGTAGGCATGCTGTTTTCTGCACAAGTCAAGGTCAACAAAAATCTGGAGACGTCGATGTGATTGGTTGAGAAGGATGAGCTCAGAACGAGTCTGCTGGCAAAGACCTAGCTCAATTTAGTCAGAGTCCTGGTCTTCTGGAAAGCAGTCGCATAGCTAATCTAATATAATTCTACACAAGAAATATGCTTTTGTTCAGCTTCTTGTTTCATTGATATATATCTGTACATAGCTGTACTTATGTTGAGTTTAAATAAAGGTTCCTGTATTTTATCATCAAGGCATTTACTCTATTGAATCCTAGATCGTCATTGTTCAATATTATTATTCAAAATACAATCCCCGGCGGCACAAGACTTCTCTCCTAACAGCTAGTGACATCTAACAACACCTCAAGGACAGATCGTGACATCTAGCACTAGAGAGAGGAGCTTGTGACAATAGCATTTGTAATCCCCCCCTGGCCCCAACATAATGATAAATCACCTTATTATGGGATCAAAATAAAATATCAAAAGCTCTGAACACAAAAAAATGAAGAAATTGACACGATTAAGCAGTACTTACCTGTTTTATAGCCAAGTCATATTCTGGAATATTTCTTGGCAAGAACCCTGGGTCCACTGTGTTTGCATGATATAAACAAATCCACATGACCACATTGGTAAAAATAAAAGTAAGATGATAGATGGGAAGTTCATTCCAGGTCAGAGGGAAACACTAAAAGAAAAGGAAACATTCAAAACATTACATAATCATTGACTAATTTTATTTTTTTTTAAGTTGGTGGGTCTAGGTGTTATGGTTCATAAGGGAGATCAAGTAGAGATATAAAGCAACATTAAGCTATGGAAGTCCTATCAGTAAGATAGGGTATGAGGTGTCAATGCCAGACTTGAGAGGATAGACTGCTATATTGGTTATATTACAGAAATTACAGGTGATCAGTCATTACATTTTTCTGACTTTAAATCACTTTTATCATCATTTTTAATATTTGTACTGTTTTTGCTGTCCAATAAAAAAAAAACTTTCACTTGGTAATCAGAATTGCTAAATCCAATTCGAGTTATTAGTATTATTAGTAACCAATATAAACTTCTATAAAACTATATCACCCATATATTCTCACACTGGGAGTAGTGTAAAGAAAATAGTAACGATATGAATATGCACACACAGCTTGTTTAGATTTGTTTTGTTCACTAATTCTGTTCAGCATTTACCAGTTATTGTTAAAAAAAAAAAAAAAAAAAAAAGAATTTGTGTGATCTGAATCACACAGACCTGAACTGTTAAGTCCAAAACAACTTCAGCTTTGTTACATTAGGTGTTTAAACAAAATAGAATGTATCTACCTTGAAAATATACATAGGATAGCCCCATAATACAACATTAACCAAGAAGAAAAGAAGAGCTCCTTTTGAATTGCCCGGAGGCCCAAATATGATGGCCCTGAAAAAAACAACAAATGGCTTTAAATAAAATTGTTATTTTTGGGTTTTCAAATAGTTATTTATATATTACTTATTTACAATTTGATTTATGCATTCATATAAAATCTAAGTATAATGTATATACTGTTTGCTTATATTGATTTTGTGTTTTCAGATTTTTTTTTAGTATGGTGTTCTAACAGATATTACTTATCAAATGCTCAAATCTTTGCCAAAACTTACATCATTTTGATATAAAATTTAGTAGAATAAAAACTTATCACTTGTAAATAAATATATATTTTTAATTGAAGTTTTTTTCATTACCAGCAGTCAATACGAGGTAGAATACTGTTTCTGGTTTGGACTTCTTTCTTCAAATAGTTGACTATTTTATCATGCTTTCTGCCAATAGCAAGCTGTAATGGGGTTTTTCCATTCACATCAGGGATGTCTATTTCTACACCATCCTAAATAAGTATATAACATACTGACATAACTTTTAAGAGCTGATATAATTAGCAAACTAATTTCACATTTTCATTAAATTAGTGTGAAAATATGTAGCAAAGCTTTAAGATTTAATAAAATCTGATTTTGTCAGCCAAAGCATAATAGGGTAGTTCGACTTGAATACATAAATACAGGTGGAAGAGTTTATCTGCTTCTGAAGCCAATGCCCTAGTGAGCTTATATAGCCAGGTGCCTCTATTGCCACCACTAGTGCCAATTGTTTTAAAAGAGTTAGTGAACAGAAAGATGTGTGTCGAAGCATTAAGTAAAAACCCAGGTCTCCAGAAGGTTTCGAAACTATAAAAACAAATGTGTGTCAAAGCATTAAGTAAAAACCCAGGTCTCCAGAAGGTTTCGAAACTATAAAAACAAAAGTTAATTATTACCCAACGTTGACCAGAATCTACTGTGTTAAAAAGTGACCTAACCTGCTCACATAGCTCTTGTACAGCTGTTAGGTTTCCATTGATACAAGCAAGGTGAAGGGCAGTCTGGCCAAAATTGTCTTTCTGCCTTGGGTTAAAACCAGAGTATATCAACAGGCGCATAAGCTCATTATGACCTGCAGAATCAGTTTTCATAGGATAAGTCTATGATAGCTATAAATATAAATAAATTTTAACAATAGGTAATAACAATACTGGATGAACTAATAAATTGGTTTACATTTATAAATGTCATTATCAAAACAAATATACTTCTAAATAACACTTTCACTATGCAATTAGCACCATAAAGCCTGTTACCTTTGAAAGCTGCCCAGTGTAACGCATTGTCTCCATCTTTGTCAGTTAACTGAAGACGAGCTCCTTTACCCATAAGGTATCCAGCCAGCATAGTTTGTCCATACTGAGCTGCTACGATCAAAGGAGTGCAGTTTTTATTATCCACTGCATCCAATTCAACACCAGCCTAAAACATATGTTTAAAGAATACCAACCACATTGTTCACTTTTTTAAAGTATGACAATAAAGAAAATTATAGCAATGTCATCCAAAATAGTGTATTTTTTTATATCATGTAATTTATTGAGAGTACAGTGATAATCTTAAACTTCCAACTCCATAAGAATGGTATGATTTATTAGAAAATCTCAGTGAGCCCTAAAGAGTATATTTTTTTTAACAGTGTATGACAAATGACACTGAAAAGAGGTACTGACACATTTGATTAATTTTTTTTTCTCAAATAGGCCTATATATTAAAAGAAAATGACTTAATGTTTCTATTTAAAATGTGTGTAAATAAAAAATCCTTGAGAAAGTGGGGAAATCGCATAGGTTTTTGACCACCTATTCTTTAATTCTTGGTTTGTAGGCATCAAGCTTGTCTAATAAATGATGTCTTTCTAAAGGAGAAGGGGCTTTGAGATTATCACAGTAAAGATTAACAGTATTTAAGGTATAATTATAATTTAATTTAACTCTTTCTCTTCTAATTGACGATACCATCACTGATTTGACCTCCTTAAATTAAATTAAAGTTTAATTTTATAAACTTTTTTGTTTTATTTCAATTTGTGTTATATAAAAAGAGCATATATTTCCTTTAAATTCTATACCAAATATAACATTTTCTGATAACAAACAAAGCTATTGAAGCCAATCATAACAGGGTAGTGAAATAGTTATGAGCAAAATGAAGAATTCCTTCGAAATGTGGGAAAATAATAACGGAGAGAAAGAGTGAAATACAGACATTTTTTTATTGGCATTTAATTAAAGAATACCTGTGTGAGAATGTCTACAATGGCAATGTGACCATTGACACAAGCCCAGTGAATAGGCCTGGCACCTAGCTCATTAGAACTTGGTTCATCTATTGGAATTTTATTTTCTATCATATACCTGTTAAAATAGCAAGAAGCATTCATTAAAGGGTAAAATTTATTAGAGCAAATAAAACACAACATACAAACAAACAAAAAGTTTTGTGGCCAGCACAACCAGGTAACTTTTACTTTGTCCAACTAGTAACAGTAGAAACATTAACAGAGTCACATGGTTTGAAATGAAATTACTAAGCCATTTATATAAGTAAATAAACATGTTTTCAGTATGAAAGGTAAAAGCTTCAAAGCTTTCCATTTATGTATATAAATAATAAATAATAATTTATTGGAATGTTGTTTACAAGTGGAAACAAGGTTATTGTTTTTCAGATAACAAGACAAAAACCTGAGTATTGCAGTGTGTCCTCCAAGACAAGCCCAGTGAGCGGGAGTGTGTCCTTTATCATCTCTGAGCGTTAGTACAGGCAGTCCTTGTGTTTCTACTAACGTCTGAACAGGAATAAGTAAACTAAAAACAATAAGTGAAAGAGACGTTTTTAAAATAACAGTATTCCTTTACTTTGAAAAGTGGTTGGCTTAATATATATACCTACAAAAAAGATGACAAAGTTAAATTTGAATAAGTGGATGAAAGATCCTCTTTTTAGAGGCAATGTACCTTATTTCTATTACAAAGCTGTAATCATAAATATTTACAGTCATAATCAAAATGCACTGTAACATGCAATACTAATTTGTTAAAAATAATGTCAACTGTTGATTTCAATTTTATGATCAGAGCTGAACTCTAAACACTCAATGCAGGAATGAGTGAAGGGATTGGGCTGGTGGGCAGACTCATTTATATTATTATAATAAGCCTAAATTAAGGTTGCCTTCCTTTAGTCTCCCTGTTTAAAAATCTAAATAAAAAAAAAGTTTAAACAATTAACACAACATATAGATATCTATAGATATAGTCCTTTGTATTTTAGTACCATAATTAAATACAATTCTGAATCCCTTTTTACAAAATATAATAAATATTTGAACAAAGAAAGACTAAGAGTCTATATCTATGACTTAAAAGTTTAAAGTGGTTCTTTGTTTTGTTCCCATGACAGCACAATTGTTTTGAAATATAAAATATAAATATTGATTAAATTCTGGAAAATATTGTTGAATACTTTGCCATTAACATTTTTAATGGAAAAATTTAGCTCTATTTAAAATATTTTTGACAAATAGATTATAGTTAAAGATCTAGATCTAATTTAGGTATAGCTTTGTTCTAGTATTGCTGGCACTAATTTCATCATTAGTAAATCAGTGCAATGAAACTGAAAGTTATGCCAGGCAAGGGCAACTCCAGTTTGATCTAAAATAAAATTATAAATCAAGGCAAGGTGTATCTATCTCCAGATTCTAACAACACTAGAGTGAATTGAATTGTGGTGGATTACTAGATAACAATAACAACACATTTTCACTTTACAATGATTAACAATAACAACAGTACTAACAATCAGTAACATAGTAACACACTTGACTTGATATTGATCAAAGTTGATCAGCACACCACTCACACAGAACTGAATATGAACATGTATTCATTATTATGGAATCTAGATCTAGATATTCGATGATTATGTAAAATTTTATTAATTAAACAAATTAGAGCCCTCAATGTCTACTAGATCTACGAACCCGGCTTTGACAGCTTCAAAAATGGGATGTGATTTTACACTAGTTTCTTTATCAGCAAAATTTACTTGTTGGCTAGGTTCCGACATTTTGCCAAACAAATCTACTAAAATGCTTAAAACATAACCGGAAAACTTAATGAATCAAACAGAAAGAATTTTATCTAGATTTTCCCCACGACTCCACCCCCCCCCCCCCCGTGTTTGGGTTGTACGCGCCCATCCGTCTTTATATCTTATTCAGTATATTAATATTAAATCTATATAGATCTATATCATGGGCGTAGCCAGAAGCAGGTCATGGATTCAACCGCCTCCCTGAAATAAATTTCTACCCCTCGGTTGGCAGTGGCGTAGCAAGGTCCTCGTGGGCCCGGGTTCAAGAATATGTTGATGGGCCCCTCCCCTCACCGGACTCCCACTGAGGGGCCCCGAATGATTGTCCGAAAGTTGCTTCCAGGGGCGGACTGAGTGTCAAAACCGGCCCGGGCATTTCTATTTCATCCGGCCCATAAATTGTATATTATATGATGGACATCCAATTCTAGGTCAAACTGTCCTCAAAATTATTGTTAATATATCTATAGCTGTACACATGCATACAGTGAATATAAATACTTCGCTCTGAGGCTCCCTTTTGTAAGAGAATACTAGAAAACCTTTAACAAGTTATTACGTGCATTAGTCACATGCTGCCTTTAGCTTATAAATACTTGATTTAAAAAAAGAAGATTAATGTCGGCCACTGGCGGATCCAGAACTTTGGAGTGGGGGGGGGCGATTTTTTTCCAAACCCTAACCCTAACGCCCAGTAAACCCTAACCTTATGCATAAACGTGTGTAAAGCATATATATTGTGTGAATTGTAAACTAAAATTCGTCCGCCCCCCCCATCTGAAATTTGACCGCCCCCCCCACTCGAAAG
>JADKLZ010000728.1:24018109-24028886 GCA_021533235.1 Biomphalaria straminea
TAATGGCAGACCAGAAGCTTTGTCTTTGCCTGATACATCAGTTCTAATGGCAGACCACAAGCTTTGTCTTTGCCTGATACATCAGTTCTAATGGCAGACCACAAGCTTTGTCTTTGCCTGATACATCAGTTCTAATGGCAGGCCACAAGCTTTGTCTTTTCCTGATACATCAGTTCTAATGGCAGACCACAAGCTCTGTGATGCAATGTAATTTTCAGTTAAAGACCTTCAGTTGTGTCAGTGCATGATGTCATGCCAATTCCATTGATAGACCTTCAGTTTTGTCTCTGCATGATGTTATGTCAAAAAGCAAATACTATTTAAGAAATATAATTAATATACTAGTATCTAATTTTGATTTCAACCATACGTGTATTTTGCCCATTTTTGTCTGATTACTATTTCCTTACTTAATTTAGCAGATGCCATATGCAAGGAGACTTTGAAAGATTTTTCCTTTTTTTTAAAGTGTTAAATATTGTAAATACACTAAAGCATGATGACAACTGATGATGAAAGGCTTACATAAAACCTGTCATCACAAATGCAAATAACAAAGAAACATTGAATTCAAATTTAAAAAAATCTTTATTTGGGAACAGAGATAAGTCTCCTACAACACAAATTGTAAATTTGTCAAACAGAAATGGCTATGATAGAAATGAAGTATTCACATCTCAGAAATAGCATTTTTTAAAAATCCTCAAATATTTTTAATTATAAAAGTTTTAAAGAAAACAAAATTTCAAGTCTTTTGATCCTAAGGATTTATCCCTCAATATATATACATGCAGGGCTGGATTTAAGGGAGGGCAGGCATGGTTACACAAGAAAGGGAAACTTTTTTTTTTCAAACATTTTTTTTCTCAGTGTAAGGACCCTCCAGAAACTAAAAAAAAAACACCCACTTTATCTTTTAGAAAAACTGTAGGGGCCTCCACAAAAATTCTTCACGGGGGCCCTTCCCCTTTTAAAATCTGGCCCTGTATACATGGTTTTCATAACCAGGTCATGTGCAAATCACATCAACATTAATCATTAGCTAACATACTGCAACTAATTGTTGCAAATTATACACATCATTCAGACAAAACTTTTTCATGTTCATTTTAATTATATAAAAAAATCCAACAATAACAGATTCAACTGCTCATACACACTGACAGGACATCCGATGTCAGGTTAAAATTATTTTATATTTTATACATTTAATGCAACTCCATTTGAAAAAAATAAGTAGACATTTTCTTTTGTTGTTATTGAAAATAATTTTTCAATACAATATTTACAAAAGTTGAAATAAAACCTTAAGTATAATAACTTATCAAAATACAAAAGGCTTGTCACTTAATTGTAGTTAAATGTCTGACTTTTAACGCTGATATATTTTCTTTTTTGTGTGTGTGACCACTAATATAAACAATGGTATTAACAAATCATCACAGAGCGTTCACAGCATTGGAAAAAGTTGAACATTTGACCTGAAATTTCTACCAGAAGTTAAAAATCAAATTCTCAGCTGCAAACAATTACATCTTGCAGTTCTTTATCGTTTGTCTATTGTACTATAAATATTGGAAGCAATGGCAATAAGGATGACACATTGTGGCTAGAGAAGTCATACACCACAATGAAAGGACTATTCACACTTGGGGATTGGTGACATAGACTCACAGATTGGTGAAAGCATTATTTAAAGGTACTTTCTAATACTTTTCATGTAATTGGATTGAAGAATATGTTAATTTTTGTATCTGATCCTAAGAAAATATATCTTAGACAACACAAAAGTATATGTTCAATACAGATTTTGAAAATGGAAATCTATTCTGGTACTATTGTTGTTCATATTAATGAATATGAATTAATTTAACTAATTGGCTAAATTTTATAGAAAATTATAAGATTTTATGTTAGGATTTAAATTTGTAAAATGATTATAATAGACATAAAAATGTTTTTATATTTTAATTATATATTATCCCAATGTTATTAATGTGAGCTACATTTACATCTTAATAATAAAATTGTATATTCAAAGCTTTAAATGTGTGTACTTTGGATTCTAAAAAAATGTAATGTTTTCTGCATTAGAATAAATCTTTATCTTATAAATAAGTTATTCTTTCAAAAAAGAAGATTAAAAAAAAGTAGACCTTAAATAATCCTGAAAATTTGAAAGATCTTTTTATTTGACATTTTATTTAAAAAGAAAACTGTGGTTAAAACATGTTGAAATAGAAAATAATTTTGCAATTGTTCACTTAATACCTCAAAATGTAATTACTTTTTTTGGTGCTGAACACATTTTTCACATGACCACTGTCAATCTAGAAAAACATGAAAGGCCAAAGTGTCTGGCAGAACAAGGATTTTAGACTTTTAAAAAAAAAGGTTCTTGAGTTCAACAAGTTGGTAAAAAAACAAAAAAAAACAACAACATTGATATAAATAAATACAAACATCTCAAAAATAATGTTCAGTTAATTTGCTAGTTAGAAAGAATGACCCCCAAAAAAGTGCCTTCACAATTAATGAGTGAAAGGATCTTTTCTATTTCATGATGTTTTATATCAAAAACTGAAATTCATAGGAATCTCAGGTTTTACTACCAGTGCAAACATGGTGATGTGCATAAAGCATACAAGTTTCGTTGCATTCCAGTACATTTGCTTTAGGGGATAAAAAAAAATCTGCAAATTATTTGTCTTCAATCAGCACACACTTAACAATGAATGCTCATACACAAACTGGAAAAGTTTTGATCAACATCAAAGGGGTATAACCAATGGAAACATTCTGATACCATGGGTCACAAATTTGGGGGAAAAATTAACACACAAGGAAAAAAAAACAGAAGAAAAAAAAAGACCTCATAAAATTAAATCACAAATGGAGTATTTTTTCTCATTTCTTTTTTACGAGATTGCACACTCTACTGCATTGTCTGTGCCAACTGGCAAATTAATGATATTCACCAATGCGCGACACATATATGCCATTGAACCAAACCGTCCACTTGGAGCACTGTCATAAAAATATAAAGATATATTGGCAGCACCCATTGCCTTGTCGATCACTTCTGGTGTCATTTTCTGAAAAACAAAATTAGCCCCCCAAAAAATTAATTTTTTAAATAAAAAAATTTTGCTAATAAAATAATATCTGGGTTAGCTAATGTAAAGCAGTTCATCACACTCATGTAGACACAATTCAAGGGAATGTGGGAAGCCTGGTAGAGAGGCTAAGTGCGCTTGAGCTTGGCTTGGCTACCTAGAAGGGGGCTCGAGGTTCGACACCCGACTCGGGCATACTTGTGTTTACTGAGCGCCCAAAGGCAGCATGGTAAACCAGCTCCTAGATACTCCTCCCCCCCACTGGTCCACAAATGAGATTGGACCAAAGCGCTCTGAGAATGCTATAAGCATGAAAGTAGCGCTATATAAAAGCTATAATAATAATAATGTATAAGTTGAGTGCTCTCCCTTTTTTCAACATTTAGGTTATCATGACATTAAAAGTAGTAGTAACTAGTAAGGATGCCTGTTCCAAAACACAGATGGTCATCACTTAGGTGTAAATAAAAGAATGTTGTTAGGGCACAAAACTATGAAATAAAAAAACAGCACATCTATAAGAATCATTTCTGAACTCAAGCAAAGATGAGGTTGTGTGTCAATGTATTATGTGCCAGGAGGCACAGTGACTCTGCCTTTTCTTTCTAGGTGTGCTCCGATTGCCGTTGATCATCCAAGATCATCAGCAAGGCAGCAGTTATTTAACTTCGGAGTTCTCTCCTAGATAAATTGCTATCCATAGTAAATTAAATGAGCTTCACCTACCACTTATTATAATTAAATTCTTACTACTTACCAGATCTTTGATAAAAAGATTGTTAGCCTCATGTACTATTTTATCCACTTCAATTTCCAGAGAACTTAGGTTAACCCGTTTATTATCGTACTCCACAAGCATTGTTAGCACCATCATGGCTTCCACCATCAGCTGGCGATATTCAGGTTGAGGAATTCGATTTAACACCATCTCCACTTGAAGAGCAAATTTGAATTCACCTTTGGTCATCTGAAAAAAAAAAATTTTTTTTAACTTTGAATTATTTAATTATCAGTAAAAAATCACACACACAAAAAAAACTTCTTTGGGGATTTTTAATTTTATTTAATTGCTAAGCATATTTGTAAAAGTTTTTTTTTAGAGTTATTGAATATATTAAATAAGAACTAGCAAAAAAATAAATATGAAGTTAAGGATATATACTGTTTTTTTTAACCTTCAAGCCATTTAAACGTAAAGCTGATTGTTTAAAACTATAGTCAGGTAGATTTTACTATAAAGGAATGTCTTTGATTCTGAAGATTAAGGATAAGTGCAGTATTTCACATAACCACAAAAATCCAGTTGTGACCTGGATATTTTGCTACAACTAATGCTGAGAAGGCTGTTGACTGCAGGGGGCTATGCTGAAATTTTACTATAAGTTTAACGTTAACCAGTTATTAAAAATACTTTAAAGGTGTCAGGTTTAGATCCAAGAGAATACTTTAGGTAAATTTTACATTTTTTTAATACAATGGGTGGACCTACTCTGAAGCCTGCCTGTTATTTAGAAATGACCTTCTCTGCTTTTCTCTTGTCTGTTGAGAATTATTCTAAGCATTACTTGCTCAGATCACTGATCAGTCTTATCTCAATTTTTTGGGGGGGCAGTGGAATAATGTTTATTTGTCCCTTATTATCTTGCAGATTGTCCTAAAACAGTTGTATGTGAGGCGCCATGTTTTAAAAGTTCAGAGGATATGTTATTAATTCCAAGAGAATTGCCACCTTTAAGTTTTTAATTTGACTATAGTTGGGATTTATCTCAAAGTTATAGAGATCTTTACAATAGAAGAGAGAAAAACAATTTCAGCTGATGTCATGAGCAAACTGGAACATCTGGAAGTGTAACATTCACTGTCTAAAGTCATTCTTCAAGGTACAGTTAAGGAAGCACAAAGAAAAGGTCATCCAAAGAAAAAGCTGGCTGGACAAAATTCTTCTTCTTCTTCTAACCAGCTTTTTACTGCTGAGCTGTCAGCTCTTTTGCAGACTGTGCCAAGGAAAATACTGTGCTGTTTTTTTCAGTTGCTCAGCACTGCCATAAAGGGTGTTGGTTATGTTGGGCTGTAGTGGTAGTAGGGTCTGCCTAAGGTGGATTAGGAGGGGGCATTCAAAAAGGATATGGTTTACAGTTTCATAAGGGTGGGAGCAGTGTCTACAAAGTGGGAGTTGTGTGGGATTTATTTTATTGAGATGATAATTTAAATGTGGTGTATGTCCTGTTCTTAGTTGGAAGATTGTACATTGCTCTTTGCGGGGGAGGAAGTTAATACTGTCCAGTTTGTTAGGCATGTTCATTTCTTTGTACATGGCTCTGCCTGTGTTTCCTGTAGCCCATTGGTTAAGCCACTCCTCTTTGTAGTTGTTGATTAGCATTGACCTTAGGGTGAGGTAGTTGACAGGTCTATCTGGTTGTTCCATAGATGATCCTGCCTTTGAGAGCTTATCTGCCCTTTCATTTCCCATGACACCAATGTGTCCAGGGATCCACTGTAATATGATGTTGATGTTTAAATTGGTCATCATTTGGTGTATTATCATTTTTAGTGTTGTCAACTCTCTTGGGCTTTTTGTGGTGCTGCTGTTAAGTGCTTGAAGAGTGGATTGTGAGTCTGTAAAGACAACAATATCTGATGGTGCTTGTATTCCTTCATGTAATTTATTTTCGACTGTCTGCAAGGCTATGGTAATTGCCTCAATTTCAGCTTGGAAGTTTGAGCAGTAGTCGCCACAGGGTGCACTTATTTCAAAGTGTATGTTTTTGGGGAAGACCAGGAAGGCACCAAGACCGGCATTGATGGTGGCTTTGAAGGCTGATCCGTCTGTGTATATATGGATGGTTGTTTTTGGATAGCTTTCAATTGTTTCAAGCGTGCCTACTTTGAGCTCCAGTGGATTTGATTCTTTTGTCAGAGTATTATTTATTAGATGTGTTTTAATTGTTGGTTGTTTATAGTTAAGTCCAGGAGTTATGTTTGGGAATCTGGTGATTTTTTCTCTGTTATTGGGTAGATGGTGTTTTAAGGCTAGTTCGTCAGTAATTTGAATCAGTGTTCTTTGCTTTTTTTTATTGTTTTTTCTATTTCTCTGTGTTAATAATTTATTTGGATGGTCATCCTCCAACCTTCTGTATCTCTCAATGGCTTCTAAAGCTGCTCTGTTGCGCCTTAACTTAAGAGGTTCAATATTTGAGTCTATTTCACAGGCAGCTGTGGGAGTGGTTCTCATACCTCCACTGACCAGACGCAAGGCTTGGTTTTGGACTGCGTCCAAAGCTGACTGATAGGTTTTGTTGGCAGCTACTTGTATGGAGAGGCAGTTATCCATGACAGATCTGACATATCCAGTGTATAACTGTCTTAAGGTTTTCTTTTCAGCTCCCCAGTATGTTCCTGCTAGGTGTTTCATTATGTTTAATCTCTGAGATGCCTTTTCTTTTAAATCAGCCATAAAGTGTTTTAGAGACAGTCTTTGGTCTAATTTTACACCAAGATAAGTTGGATTTTCTTCTTTATTTATTGGCTGTGAGTCTATTTTTAGGATGTAGTTTCTTTTTGCTATTTTGTTACTGTGGCTAAAGATTGAATAAACTGACTTTTCTTTGTTTATTTCCATTTTCCATAATTTTGAAAACGTGGAGATAGTTGTGAGGGCTCTGTTTAATTTGGATCTAGTCAGCACTGGATATTTCTCTGTTGTCCAAATTAGGAGATCATCTGCGTAAAGTGCCTTATTGACTGAAATGAGGTCTGGGAGGTCATTCATGAAGATTAGAAAGAGTGTACAGCTAAGGGCTGAACCTTGCGGTAGGCCTTCTTCCAAACTTTTTTTACTAGAGATGGCGCCTTCAAATCGGGTTTGGATGGTTCTGTTTTTTTAGGAAAGCCCTGATCCAGCTGTACATTTTTCCATGGATGCCCATTTTTTTCATCTTCAAAAATAGACCTTTTCTCCACACTCTATCATAGGCTTGTTGCAAATCTATAAATACTGCTGTAGTGTGTTTGTTTTCGTGGAACCCTTCTATTGTGTCCTGGATAAAGCGAAAGAGGTGGTCTTCTGTTCTACTTGCTTTCCTGAAGCCAGCTTGTGCGTTGTGGAGTGAGCAAGTGCTTTCTAGCCACCAATAAAGTCTGTTATTAATCATTTTTTCTGCCATTTTGCCAATGTTTGATGTTAAAGATATTGGTCTATAGCTTTTAGGGTCTCCTGGTGGCTTATTTTTCTTGAGGATGGGTATTATGTTTGCGTTTCTCCATTCCTGTGGTATGTCTCCTGTTCTCCATGTATAGTTGATAAGATTGAGTATGCAGTTTTGGGCCTGCCTGCTGGACAATATAAAAGAATGGACTAGCTTTTCTCTTGATATCCTACTAAGAACAGCTGTTGACCAGAAAAAAATGAAGGCATTTAGTTATGCTGAACTGTCACAGCACTCCTATGACCAAAGTCAATGGACAAATGATAATTAGTTGATGCAATGTGCAGAGGCAGACAAAAAAACTTACTTCTCTTGTCAGGGTACTTGGTAAAGCATTACCTTTGATCAACAAACCTCGGCACTGTGAACATTAGAAACATTATTAAAATTAAGTTGGTTAGACATTTTATTCTTACACCAAAAGAGTAAGGTTTCAACAAGTGACTTGTTTATAAAACCAGTGATTCATAATACAATTATTAGATTTTGGAACCTACGGCCAGCTACTCATTATACATGTGTTAAAATATAACAAAATTTTGGTAAAAACTTTAACTTTTAGCTCTAGATTCAGTCAATGGACATATAAAAAAATGTTTAGTTATCAGCCACCAACTACTGTCTTTTGCTTTTATTCATTTATAAAAAGGTTTATGAATTAAGGCTGCTTATTGATAGAACACTTTACTGCCAAGCCAAATGTCTTGGATTTAAATTCTGGTAATAAACAGGAACCCCCAACACAAAGGACTTCTTAGGAGGCATTTAACTCTAATAATTAAAAAAAAAAGTTTTCTTACAATAAAAAAAAAGGGATAGATCATAATTAATGAATAAGAACACTGTCTTTGATCAACATAATGAACATACAAATAACATCTCAGAAAATACATTCTTAACAACAAGGTGAATCACAAATTTTGTTGTTTGAAAATGGCAGGGAGGTTGAGTGAATCCAAATATAAAGAACTATTTTTTCTTTTGTTCTTTTCTGGAACCTTACAAAGTCAAGGAAACAGGATAAATGAGAATACAAAGAGTAAGTGCCTTTTCCCCCCATTTAACATTGAGACCAGACAAATCATTAGTTGATTCTCCATATTGTATTAGAAATTAACCCCCCCCCCCCCAATTATAAGAAATAAAAAAACTAATAAATGATGATTCAAAAAAGACAATAGAATGATGCCAACCCTTGTTAGAAGTTCCCAGAGGTGAGGGTAAAACCCAAGTGGAACTCGGTTAAGTGAGCCATCCAGACGGCGTCTGCGCAGCCACTGTCCTTGACGGTCAGCAATTTCTTCTTGATTCTGCTGCTCTTGTGAGATCACCAAATGGGTATTTATGACAGGCAAGTCCGAGATTATCTAAGAAACAGCAGAAGAGCAATAAGCATGCATTGTATCCTCAGATATTATGCAAAACTTAAAACTATCATTTTAAAACTATCATTTTACAATTCTAATTTAGTTCAATCTTGTTTAATTGCTTAAACTTTTTATTCCAATTAACAAAAAAAAAAATCCTTTAAAAAAAAAAATGAGTGACTACAATAAATGTAGTAAAGATGGGATAACTTCTTTAAGAAAGACAAACTTCACTGTTACATTTCATAAGATTGTTTCTTGATAAAAATATGACCTGGTTGTAATGAGAAGTAAAGAAATCATTCAATTCATCAACAAATAAATTACAAGGTTACTTAAACAATAGTTGCTTACAATGTTAATAGACTCCAAAGCAATAGTCTCTATGAATATATATTGTGATTAATAATTTGTCAAAAACAGTTTAAATGTTTTTAATGATCAATTATTATTCAACAAGAAAAAATTTAAAAAACTGGCAAAAAAATAAATAAATAAGAAAAAAAAATGGTCATATGATTTAAAAAAAAAATAATTCCTGCAATTTTTTTAGATTTAAAATCAAATTTATTATTTTAAAATAAAATAACTTTTATTTAAAGCCTATTATAATATAAGTAATTAAAAGTAAGATAAAAATGTATGCTTGAAATTGAAAGTAACTTACTCTCTTTCATTGAGGCTCACATAATATTAATAAATAATGAGTATATTAAAGGAACATTTGGATTTAACCCCGCCTCCCCCTTGTAACGAATAGTAACAAAATCCGAAACCCCCTCCCATAGAGTAACATAACAAGAAAATTTTAATTTTATTTTACAAAAGATTTATATTAATTATCCGTTTTCCAAATTACATTTTTCAATTTTTCATCAAGGTATCTATAGAAATGATGGTAAAAGTAGCGACTTCTATCTGTTAACAAACATTACTTAGGCCCGGGGCAAAGTGATAATCTAACCAACACAAGAATTAAATGATAAACTGATCTAAAAAAAAGTTATTTCGTTTAAATATTATTATTTTTTTTTTAATGTAACAAATCTTCAGACCAACCCTGCAACAAATTTGTATACCCCCCCTCCTCAACTTAGACATTACGTTATATCTGAACGTTTCCTTAAGAACATAGTAAGTAATATTTAACAAAATTAAAATGTGTTTACAAAATTTTCACCTTGATACTAATAACCTACACTTAGGATAAGTTATATTATATTTATCATTTACAAATTTTATTCAAATAAACAAAACTAATTCCTGCTTTAAACAAAAGTGAATAATTCCTTTAAAAAAAAATCAATAGCTACTAGTCAGCTCCACATAATGACAGGGTTTTGAAATCATAGCCCTAGAAACTACAAAACCTGACACGTCAAGTCACTGGATAAAAGTATTACATTCCATTATATAAAAGGAAAACAAAATGAAAGATTAAAAAAATCAAACAGAATATGTTAGTTAAAAGGTAATCAACAAATGACCGGATTCGGTAGTATTACATTTAACAAACAAAAGTTTTGTAATTAATATGGGTCAGAAGGAATAGAATTAGTACAAAGCTAATTAAGACAAAGTTGGCAAAGTGTTAAAGCCTTTTTATTTTGTTAGTTTTTAGTTTGAATCTCAGCTCTATAACATCTGTTGGGAAAAGTGAAAGTGACTGGTCTATGCATATGACATTAACTGTGGGTCATGGACAAAGATGGCCCCTCACCCCATGGACACCCTGGCCATCAAGAGGCATGAAGTATACATGTTTAAATTATTTAACTTACAGAAAGAGGGAAGAACCAGGTGAAAAATCATGAAGCAAAGGTAAGTGAAATTAAGTTTGAGTGTTACAAGGATAACATAATGCCACTGACTACGAGGACTATTATGATAAAAATGAATCTTCCTTGCTAAACGGTTTTCAAATTCATTTATTCCAACTAAGGACTGCCAGTCAAAATTTGTGTTATTGCATAAGTATCTTCATGACCAAGCCACATGTACAGGTCACAATGAAGATAGTCATCCCAGATATTAACCATTTCTATCATGAAATTTAAATATATATATATATATATATATATATATATAT
>JADKLZ010000728.1:24029286-24084520 GCA_021533235.1 Biomphalaria straminea
AGTGGTGCGCTAGCTAGACTTGCGATGCGCATGGTGAGGTCGTAACAATATATATATATATATATATATATAATAAAATATGAATGTAAAATAACAAACTATTTCATTCAATGCAGCCTTCAAAAAGTGTGGAAGAAGTAATGTAGTATCATGTCAGAGAAAAGAAGTAATCTGGTGGAATTGCATCTAGTATTCAAGATGTAAATCTCTATAAACAAACTATTGTTAGTAAAAAAAAAATTTTTTTTCTGAAATTATTTAAACTAACATGATGAAAATAGAAATATGGACATTCTTCTGAGAGTTCAGGCATTGAGGCAAGAAGTTTATTTCATGAGATTATAATTAGAGTCAGGGCCGGTCTTAGGCCACTGCAACCAATGCAGTCGCAGTGGGCCCCGCGCTTTCATAGGCCCCGCGCTAATTCAGGGTGTTATTATTAAAATACAAAATATATACGAAAAAATCGTGGAAATCATCTGAATTTATTAAAATTTCCTGAAAACTCTTAAAAATCTCCAGAAAAAATAGACAAAAGTGACATTTGTGGGTGTCATTCATTGCGGAAAAAGCTACGCTACGCGCGATAAAAGAAAAAAAGGCAATGTCAGATATCATGTAATAAAATGTAATAATCGGGTGAATTTGTACCTTAATCGGAAGTTCCATTACTTTATTTTATTTTATTGTCACTGGCATATACATATGGCATTGGTTAAAAGGTTCGTAAAGTACAGATCGCAATTGTTAACTTAGTAAATTCTATTTTTTTATATACAAAATCTTAATTTCCATTTATTATCCTTATTCCCACACAGACTAGGCCCCGCGCAATAAGTTTCGCATAGGGCCCCGCAATTGCTAGGACCGGCCCTGTTTAGAGTATGGTCTACTTGTCCATCAGCAGTAGATTTAGCTCCTCCTCACTGACATATATACATTAAATGCATTGAAGGCAACATGCAAAAAGGAAATAGAAAAACAAAAAATACAACAATGTTGAATCACTACTTTTCAATCAAATGTTCATTTCAATTGCAATGCAGCATTGTGTGAGTGGTGTGTTCACTTATGTATTTATTTCATTGTTAACTTTCATTGCTGCATGGGTCAGTCCATAGTATTGTGAGGCACTTAATTGTGAAATAAAGAACAGAAATGTTAACAACCAAAATGAAAACAAAGAAAAAGTTTCAATCCACAAGAACCGACTCTTGGTAGAGCACAAGGCAAGTTATTTGCTCTTTTATCACTAACCAGTTGCCTAAATGAAATCAGTTTGTTGAAGATATCAGCCAATGGATTAGTGACAAAAGAGCTTTGACGTAGCTCACTTACTAATGCGCTTTTGCTTCTAGAATGCAAATCCAGGATTTTTTCACCCAGCATGGTACCACTAATACCTGGTATAAAGGCTAAATTAGTGAGCAATACATAATAGTAACAAAAAGGATGAGAACAAAAAGTAACAAAACTAATATCTGTTATTGGTCCACAAGAAGTGAACATCTAACTAAAAGTACAAAAATGTAGAAGAAAAAGAGTGCTAAAAATAAGTTATTTTGTTTTTTTTAGATTTGACTGAATATAAATGCTGTAAATTTTATCAAGGTTAATACAGATTTTTTAAGGGTATTCTTTTTTTTAAACTTCACAATGTGTGGTCAATAGATTTAATCTAATTATTTGTTGCATTATTTTCACCTAAAAAATCTAGAATAGAACCTAGCTTCAAGAAAAATACATAAAATTGGCACAACATTAAAAAAAACAACTAACTCTTGTATAGCACATCTTTCAATCCATAGCATGGTGTGCTAAGGTCAAGTCTCTTCTATGGATTTGGGGGGGGGGGGGGTCCTGTGCTGCCTTTAGGCATAACTCAGCTCATTCAAACTCAAAGACTCCTTAATAGGTAGCCAAGCAGTTACTTAGCCACACATCCCATTTTTAAACTGGATTATAAATTTCATGTTAATGTTGTAATGGAATAATTGAATTAGCATCCTACTTGTATGCAACAAGAGTGCTATGTATTCCTAACTGATAACATACTTATTCAGCCCATCAAAACCAATACTTTGCTGAACCAATTTTGCTTAACATAGACACAAACTGATTGGGATTTGAAAAGCCAAAGAAACTCTACTGTGTACAAATAAAAGGAACACACAACACTACACTCGAGATATCACTTAACTATGGCCTATGGCTATCAAGACAAATATGTGTCCGCCAAGAATAATCATAAAAAACAGTGCAGGGGTAATAAAAAAAAAATTCAAATGTAGCATTCTAAAAGGGAACAAAAAAAGCAGAAAGAAGCACAATGATCACATTAACATTAAAAACTAAAAATGCACACATGGTTAACACTTCATTCAGGCATGCAAAAAAGTTAAATAGAAGCAAGTGATGTGTTAGGAAATAATGAAAATCAGGAAACACAGAAAAGTGTTAGTATACTTTGATATTGAGTTACAGGATCAACCAAAAGCTTCTAAATTAGACACCAGACTAATACTACCATTTTTATACTTCAAGTACTTACAGACTGTACTCCACAAGGTGAAAGTAACGATTTAAAAAAAAAGAACAGAAAAAAAAAACAATTGTTACCAATATTCATTTTATAGTAAAGTTTTCAGAAATTACAAGAAAATAATAAGGACTCTTGCAATCTTTAATATTACATAGCACTCATAAGTGAGTTACTCAAGAGAATATCTTTATAAAGTTTTAGTTAAAAATATATTCAAACATGATAGCCTCATAGAATTTATACTTTTATTTTATGAAGAAAGCTTTATGAATAAAAAAAACTGCTGCCACATGTGAAAAGTTTCATATTAGGAATTCCAAACCTTATTTCTGCAGCTCAGCCGTGCAAAACGTGATGTCTCATTCTTTGAATGGAGACTCTTAACTGATAGTTTGGTTTCCGCAAACTCACAAGGTACTGGAGAAAGATGCATGAAGAGGCATACCAAAATAATTAAAATATTAAATAGTTATTAGAGAAAAAGAAAAAAAAACAATTTGACACACGAAGAGCAGATACCAGATTTGTTAGTGGCCACAAACAAAAAATTCAAGTTGCTAAGAAATAAGTTGTAGATAAAAATAGTGGACATTTGCAGGATTGAATAGAAATATTTTCAATCACAACAACACAATGCATGGTTTAAAAATCTAAACTCTGAAAAGAACATTTAGAAGAAGGCACAATATTTAAGGTCTTCCAAAAAAAATCAGATATAAAGCTGTATTATTGAATTATTCCAACTTTTCTTAACTATTACACTGGTATTAATAGTTTTATGAAGTTGTCTGAAAAAACAACAATTTCCTTAAAGTGCCCTTAGTTATTTTATGTAGTTTCTATGTCAAATCCATAAGAATTGTGGAAAACAGTGTTAGACCTACAAATAAAAAGAGCCTGTCACAATAATATACTCCCACTTCTCTTACTTTGTAAGCTTATAAGCATGTATCCTGAACAAATCTGTTAAATTTTTACTGAAGAGGGTTTATAGGTTTATGAACAAGTTATTTACAGAAACCCTAAGAAGAAGCTTGAAAGCATTTCCAATGGAAATTAATGCAACCAACTGAGACTACTGACAAACTGAAAAGATATCAATAGCTACACTAAAAGTATGATGATAACAGTGACATTTAGTCATGTAAGAATGAGATGTACTGATTTATAATGGGGATGAATGAGCTTTGACACATACTATGTTTCATGGTAACATTAACCATGTTATGCCCTGCAGTCAAGTGAACAATAAAAAAAGATTATTGTTCAGTTTCAAGCAAAGAAATTATAATAATAATTCCTATATGAAATGCATCCTGTTCTTTTCATGGATTGCTGGCCAAAGGTTGACAGCTTTCAAACTTTGCATATCATCTTACTTAACCTTAATTAATTAGCATATTTAACAACCCCCCCAAAAAAAGTATGGTAAAAAAAATATTTTGTGCACTTTAATATCAGAAAACAATTATTTAAGTAGGAGATATCCATTAATTAGCACATTGTTATTCTTGTATGTGACTTTTAATTCTGCAATACTTTTGAAATAGGAAAATTCAAATTACTTTTTGCTGAGAAGAAATATATTGACATGCAATCAAAAATGTTTCAGCATGCAACCAAAACAAATAGGGGAGGAATTAATATAGACTTTATGAACCAAAAAGTTAAAACTACATAGCAAATTTTCTAGCATCTTATGTTCATATAAATATAAAATGTAATTATTGTAATAAATCAAACAAGCAAAAAAAAGATTTTAGACAATCAAAGCAAAAAAACAACAACAAAAAAAAAACAAAAAACAAAAACAGAAAGCTCATTAAAGGAATGAAATTAAATGATCTACCTGCTGTCATTGACCTATCTATAACTGAAAAAATTATATGCACAAAACTTTGAAAGTTTATTAAGACATATTCATTTAATGGTTGTAAATTGAAGCAATTAAAAGTAAAGCCAGTTTGTTTTAAAGCAAATATTTTTGTTAAATTAAAAAAACAGAACTATTTAAATTAGCACTAAAGATCCATTTCCATGAAAATATGTTAAAACAAGAGAATTAAGCCTTGTCAGTAACTAATTAATTCCCATATATATTTTTATTGGAAACTAAATATGTGTTTCTAATGCAAATAAAAATGTAAATTAAACAAAAATACATGCTATATTTATATTTTTGAGCAATACTAATTAGCATATAAAAACACCAGAAAATCATTTCAATGGCAGACAAATATTTGTGAGCAAGTAAGAACATCACTCTGCTAGACACTTCTGTTTTGCTCTCATCACATTTAAAGCTAAATACTCAAATTTACAATTACAGTGAAACCAGGGAACAGAAAACAACTTGATCACTTTTTTTTATTAACAGCGATTGTTAAGCTCCTCTTGAGGATCAGGTCATCACAATGTTTTTGAGCAAAATATATTTTTTTCTTCTCCTTTTACTAATTAATTAACACGTGTTTACGAACCGACCATCTTACAAGTAAGACGTTAACCTTGAATTCCACTTTAGCTTCCACTTGTAGTTGACAGCTACAATGAAACAAATCAAGACTAGAACTTACCACTGTTGATGACAAACTCCTTGCCACTAAGAATGTGATGCAACAAAGTTTTCATCTCAAATGGACTAAGATTCAAAAGATGATCTGAAGCTTCTTCCCCTAAAAGTTAAAACATGATATATTTATCTTTCAAGGTTTCAACAACACCTCACCACATTCCTTCTGTTAGACCCCACAATAGTAACTATGTAGCTGATTACAAAAATGTATTTTTAAAAATTGTAAGTTTAAATGTTAAAAGTGATACACTGGATCAAGTGAAATGAAACAATGTCAACAATCTACATCAACTCAATAAAGCTGTACATTTTTAACTCTTTCAGTGTGGCGTTACTCTCAGCGAGTAACTTCGCTAGCACTGGTCAGTGCGGAGTTACTCTCAGCGAGTAACTTGGTTTATAATATTTATTTCACTATCTTTTTAAGTTAAAAAAGTTTATTTTTCTTTTTTATTGTTCATTGTTTTGGTAGTAAATTTGATGTAGTACCAACGTTTAAAAAAAAAAAAAAATTGTGTTAATGGTTCCTCTTTTTAGTTTATTTCCCGGCACCCAAAAAATGTAAAAAATATAATTTCTTAGTGCATTTGTTCATCTTTTATAAAATTTGAAGTGATTAAATGTGTTTAGTATTGGGATTTTTTTAATATTTATGGATTAAATGTTTAATTAAAGGTATATCGATTTTAAGCAAATTTTTAATTTATATTTCTTTTTTCCGTGCTCATTTTAAAATTAATGAATAAAAATTTTTTCTTTAATAATTAATTTTATTTATTATAGTTTTGTAGCCCATTCATTTTCCTTTAAAATTAAATCAAATATGTTAGATTATTTAATAAAATAAAAAAGTTATGTTAGTTTTAGTAACTCTACCCCACTTGAAAATGTGTGTTCATCCCGGAAAACTCCTTTTTTCAATCTAAATAATTCGCACTGAAAGAGTTAAGCTTATTGTGATTACTATTCTGTTCTTACATAACCTCATCTGAGTTAATTTAAAAGGTGGAATTCTGTTGTCATGCTCTAAAAGTGAAGAATATTTCAAAGAATTGATAATTTTCCCAGTTTGCCAACCTTACACTTCTGTTATTGATTCTCTAGTATTTATTAAAACTCCACTCACCAGAACACTGCAATGTTCTAGAAAGCTCTGAAGCCATGACCTGTATAATAAGCCCAACTCTCAGCCTGAGCATTTCATCAAATAACTGAGGCTCTGTCCTTATGAACATGGCAAGGTAGACTAGAATTTCCTGAAGAGACAGACAAATAACATAATTAACATAATATATAATTTTCGGCTCTGAAATAATGTAAACTTAACTCAAAATTAAATCAAGTAGACTCAGCATTTACAAAGACACTTGAACAGAAAAATTTCTGCAATAAAAGACTTTACACTAAGAAAGCTTTACAACAGCAATTACAAAAATTTACTGTAAGCCAGGGAAAAACAAAAACTGAATTTCAAATATTTGAGAATGAATATGGATCTTTCAATGATGTATGCCCCTCCAAAAATCAATGATTACTTGCAAAAGTGTTGAAAACACGTTATGTGACATGTTGGGGTACCCTTCATAAACTACACAGTTTCTGAGTTTGTTAAGTTTATGGTAATAAAGAAGTCAAGCAGCATTTACTTACCTGAGTGAGGGATGCTGTACTATGATCCTCACCACAAGCCTCATAAATGATGGCAGCCAACTCATCTGGTGGTAATGGACTGAACACACAAAATAAGATTGCACAGCAAAATAGAACATGTCATTTTTAAATTAGAAAACAACTTCATTTAAATAAAAAAATAAATAAATAAAAACACAATTCAATATTGACCTATGTAATGTGGTATACAAACAAACTAACATTTGCTGTAAAACTATGTAACATACTGGTGGTAATGCTTTCCTTTAAGATGATAATGTTTTTAGGGGAGGTTAGGTTGGTTTAAAACAGTGGACAAGTACCATCCCATAAACAACTACTATTGAACTGAATGGAATCAGCATGTTTTCAAACTCTAAGGAAACAAAAACCACATCTTTTTTTTTTTGACTTCTTGAAAATGAGATTCAAATATTGTTAGTGCTTCCGCCTTTAACAAACAACTTACCTTGTGATAGTAGTTTCATGATCAGGGGGTAACCCAACAGATAACTGTTTCTGTCTTACCAACAAATCTGTGGCAGCCTAGGGAAGCATATACAACTTTTAGAAAACAAAGTCTGTATTATAAGAGTTAGGAGACATAGTTAATGTAGTATCTTCTGAAATAAATTACTTATAAGTAAATACAAAATTCCTCTTACCAAAGCCAAGTCTTCAACTCTTTTCCTCAACATGCCAGCGGTGTGTCTGACTAGCCACCATTGTTTCCAATGACCAGCCTGTATCACAAGAATAGCAGTAGTATCAAGTAACAGCTAGAGTTAGTCTAGGGGCCATGGTAGTCAAGAGGTAAAGAGCTAGGCTTTAAAACTAAAGGGTCTAGGGTTTGAATCTGAGTGAAGACTGGGATTTTGGATTGCATGAGTTTTAGGATGCCTCTGAGTTCACAACTCTAATATGTACATGACATTAGCTATTGAAACTGATGATTTTATGACATCTGCCTTATTGATAGCAAGGTCTCAAACTTGGAACTTTAATTTTTTATACTTGTAGTTAGTCTAACTTGAGCAGCCACACCTCAAATTCTAAGCTTTACACCATTAAACAGGCATAAAAATTACTATATGAAAAAAATCTGATGATGACAGGGATAAGTGTTTTTTTATGTGAATAGTACACTTACATTCATCTTATTATGGAATATATGAACAATACATTTCATTATCACATTTTAATTTCATGCTGGCAATGTATTATGTTCAAAAGCTTATCAGACACTCTTTTTTTCTCTCCTTTTAATATAGCAGACTTTTTTTTTTACCAACAAAGCTATGTTATCATGTATCTTTTAATTATGACCTTTCTTTCCAGCCTTTGGTTTCCTTAATTTTATTATTGCTTTGACACGTTTTAGTGCCTGCCCACCTTCCACTACAATTTTGACTAGCTATGAAAACAAGGAGTTCAATCAGTACTGTACACTTTATTTGCTATCAAACACGAGACTATGTTTATCAATGTAATGTATCTGTATACCTTTTCGTAAAGCTCCACCAGCAACTCTTTCACTGGAACTTTTCTGTTTTCTTCCATGTGAGTATCAAACTCAGGACCTCTGAACAAACAAAGGATTCTAATTTTTAAAGATGTTTAGAAACCTAGATTGTAAAAATTCTTTCCAAAGTCTGTCATGTGTAAAAGGCTTTTAATATTTGTTTTTTTTTACTCCCAGATTTATAAATATATCCAAACCAATGATACTAATCAAAACTTGAAACATAATTTGAAGCTTTTAGTGTTGAAACATTATGATTAAACAAGAGAATATAACAGCACTAAGATTACTAAGAGAAGAAGACATGCCTAAGTACAGATCAGCCTTGAGGTGGGCATGAAAAAGCACATTAATTATATATATATATATATAATTTATTTTATATCATTTATATAGATGTCACATCCTTATGTTTTCCCAATTTTATTAGTCCTTATGAAAACATTTAGTGCTACAATTCTACAATTTCAACTATGGAAACCATAGCTTTTGAAAAAAAGAAAGTTAACAATGAGTAATATACATGTTATTTTCTACCAGTACACAAGACATAGTGTATGTATGTTGATGGTAATGTCTCTTCAGAATAGAGTCGTTTAGTCACACACAAAAAAAGTTCTCCATGATTCTATGACTGAAAAAAGTCTTAGATGGATAAGAATAAGATTAGATTAGATATACCTTGTCATAAAAAGATAGTGGATTATGTCTGCCTGCTCCTGAAGGTTGGCTGTCTGTTTCAGCTGTTCAATCAGCTCTGTGATGTCTGTGTCCTCACTGTCTGTCACAGACTTCAGGTTCTTCCTGGCAGACTTTGGAGAAGTGTGTGGACTAGGCTGAACTGACAAAGAATCTGATTCATCCCTCAGATGATGAGGCAATGGCTGGACAACTAAATATACACAAAGCATAAGACAGATACATTTCTGGTTTAGATATTGTTTTGTATACTTGTTATAAAGTCTCAATAAATAATGGAACAAAACAATTAGATTATTTTATTTCAATAAATTAATGAATCAAAAACTCATAATGAATTATAATTATAATGATTAAGTAAATTACTAAAAAAAAATATTGTGACAGTAAATAAAATGTATTCTAAGAACTCAGAATTATAAACAATAAAAAACAATTGATAACTAAAAGTGCTTTAAAAAATTACAAGGTAAATGTATTGACTTTACTTTCAATGAATCAACGGGTAAAAATAAAAGCCTATATTTCTATAGTTTAAATAAGCATCTTACAAATGATTTTCAAGACATGAAATAAGGATAATAATAAGAATAAAGTTATTTCACATTTGACAAGACAAAGTGCTCTGTAGATCAAGCTTCTGTTGTTTGTTTTTTTCATTTTAATTTTTAAAGAGTGGAATACAAAAATTATGTTTAATCTTATGTATTTATAACTTCTGAAAGGTTTTATTTAATTTCTTTTTTTTTAGATGATAGCTTAAGCAATTAAAAATTATTTTACAATCTATAGATCTAATCAAATTAAGAATTCTGTCCTTGAAATAAGACAAAAGACAAATAACAGGGCAAGATAATTCTACTAATTCCTATGTAGAAATAAAATGAATTAGGAACTCAGACTTGACGCTGAAAGCTAGAAGAGTAGAAAAGAAACAAAGGTTTAAAGAAAATACGTTAAAAATGATAAATATACTTTGTTATTCCAATTCTTAAACTCAAAGATTATTTTTTAAACACCAATTAAAACCAAGAAAAAACTATAGACTGAAATTAGAAATGACTAGTAAGAAACAGTATCTCTTTAATTATAATAGTAGTGCAAGATGAGACAAGTCTACTCTGCGATTTCTTATTTTATTTATATTTTAAAATAATGTTTCTATTATACCATAAAATTATATTTCTATATTATACCATAAAATTATACCTTAAAATTATGTGTCTATTATACTTTATTTTATAAAATTTCACATTCGTTCCTCCCACCAAAATCAACAGCTTTGATAATGGAAAAAATTTGCCACATTTCAATGACCTAACCCTACCCCAAATGTAAGAAGCAAGGGCAGTGTAAAATAAAAAGTTCCGTCGAAAGCTTAACAAAGGAATGTGAAGGCTAAAGTGCTATCAAAGTAAGGTGAGGAATTATAGGAGTGCAGACCAGAATGAGATGTTTAAAAAAAAATGGGAAAGAAATTCAAATCTTAAGTAGCTGTGAGTGTAGGTCTAAAGTACCAGAATCATTCAATGCAACAATATCTGAGCTGGATGGTGAAGATATTACACACATAGGTTTACTTTCACAGTCACCTGTGTAATGGCAAATCAAAAACATGAAGCCATGCAAAAAAACAACACAAAAAAAAAAACACACCTCATGCTTTATTTAAAGGCTAGAAAAACAAAATGAGCAAAGGATCTATAACTAAGAAAGTTTAAATGCAAGAAAACATAGTTTAAGGACACCTTCTCAAATATAAATCCCTTAGCTGTTAAGTTATTAGAAAATGCCAAGAATGTTGGGAAATTTTATTTTTTTAAAGAGTGAACTAATTTGTGTGTTTAAAGTAATTAGTACATTGAATGGATGATTGATGCTAATTGTAATAGCTCAAACAAATGTTAAATCTACTTCTAAAGAACAAATGTTAGACATGGGCCATTACCACACACAAAAATAAAACATGCAATAAAATTAGTCTTTGAAGAATGGGCTGAAGTGTAGCACTAATAAACTAACATTTGCTGGAGTTTTTATTCAAACAAAAAGATGCAAAACCCATTGAAGACAAAGACAAAAAAAGTTTTTAAAAAGGGGAAGTACTGAAATAATTCCTTAAAAAAAAAACTAGTAAACTACAAGCAAACAAAAATAGTTGATCATGCAAAGAGACAACATCCAGCCAGACAGCAGAAACCACTAGAGCATCCAAATGTTACTGGGCTGTATCTGCACTACTATTACATCTGTTTATGTCTTTTGATTCTTAGAAGTTTGTTTCAATAAAGTTACCATGATCATAATTAAAATGACAGGATGTTGGGCTTTCAGGAGAGCTGCTAGGACCAGTGCTGTAACTGCTTTGTCGGCTGTAAGGACTGGTTGCAGGTCCATGTCCTGACCCTATGTGGTCGTAAGCATTTTGGAGGGGAGGCAAGTAAAGATAATTATAGATAGAATTGGTATAAAGTCAATTTTATAATAAAAGAGATCAATAGCTTTTCACTTAAACGGATGTAAATATAAATGTAACATCTTCTCACAAAATGACATATTTATTTTTGAATTATTTCTATATAGAACATGCACACTAGGCTGAGAACCAATATCTTTTGTGTATCTATCTGGAAGAGGGTATCTGGAAGAGGGTTTCTGGAAGAGGGTATCTGGAAGAGGGTTTCTGGAAGAGGGTATCTGGAAGAGGGTTTCTGGAAGAGGTATCTGGAAGAGGGTTTCTAGAAAAGAGGGTATCTGGAAGAGGGTTTCCATGCTGCCTTTAGGTGCTCAGCAAACACAGCTCAAGTGGGGATTCAAACTCAAACCCCCTTTCTAGGTAGCCAAGCAGTGTATGCCACTCAGCCATCCCAGCAAAGCAAAATGTGTTTGTAGTGCATGTAGATATTAAGCCTTGAATGTGACAGTCAACATACACATTGTTGAGTACAATACAAAAGACATCTTATTGACATATAGAGTTTGAGCATAAATTAACTTCATTTTGATAGCTTGCTTCCCCTCGTACACAATGTATTCTATGTATGTACACAATTCAATGAAAATCATAATGTATTAGAATACACAAACATAACTTCCTGGAGACCTTTAGAATAAGAAACACTATATGAAAGTCAATAGAAATGACAACTTAAACGTTTACACAATGTGAAGCCATTCAAAGACCAAGGTGTAAAACTACCATGTCAACATTAAAGATGTAACCAAAACTAGATAGAATTTTGAGGCATTCTTTTAAATTGTTGTCACATAGAAACTAGAGAGTTTTGGATAAATAAGAAGAGATAACTTCAAGTTACAATATTCTCATAAAACTGCGTGTAGCTAATACAATTACATAGAATTTTCTTATTGCTAAATAACAAAAATCTGCATTTATCATTATAATTATTAACAATAAATACATTAAGTAGTTAGCACAAACAAAATATAGGCATGTTTATTTATAATCAATTAAAAGAGAATGGTATATAATAAAACATTTCTTTATGGAAAATTAATTTCACAGTTGAAATGGTCAAAACAAAGTAAGATTAAACTTAAACCAAATAATAGTCACACCCTTTTCATTCTTGAAACTCAAAGTTAGGTCAAATCAAATTTTGTATGTATTGCAATTTATATCACCACCTAAAATGTTTACATTCTATTTGAATAAATGAAATAGGTAACCTTTAAAAAAAAAAAGACAAACTTATTTTGAAACTTTTGGCAAGGTAGACATAGATAATTACATTTCTTTTTATTTTGAATTATAACTATTATTTGACTTATAAAATCTACTGAGTAATTTTTAAACTTAATTCAGTTGCAACTTTTATTTATTGAATAAGTTAATGATAGAAGGAATGGAAATGAACAAATTAAAAATTCTTTTGGTGGTGTCATTTTGACTTTAACTTCTGAGTTCCAAGAAAGAAAAGAATAGATCCTAATTTACCATGGTCAGTTGGAGGTTGAAATATACATTCAGAGGAAAAATGTTGATCTGCGTTACACAAGATATGTTTTTCTTTATTTGCAATACTATAAAGTGCCTATATCTTAATATTAGGATTAAGTACATTTGTACAATATATGGTGCAATTAATTTGACTACAACAATCACAACAAGGTGAATGGACATTGATGACATAGACAAAACCACAACAATAACAAAAACAAAAAAAACAAACCAACCTTCATTATCACGCTCATTTTTGTCATTCAGGGTCTCATCATAATCCACTGTATTTAGAGATGTAGCAAATAATTTGGGTTACATTTTGGTTTTAAATTGGTGTCTTAGACAAAATAATTTTAAAGCTTAAAGGGTATGTGATAATTTATTAGTTGGTCATATGGACATTTCTTCTGAGATTGTCGATTTAAATAAAAGTGATGGTGTGAGATTCAAAAAGACAAAACCTAATCTAAATTTCTAAAGATGGGCCAGAAACTTCTGTTTTATTTCACCATTACTGAATTTTACATATTAGTTGCCAAATTCAAGTTTTAATTAACTTTTAAATATACACATTAACACTTTCTAAAAGGCCAAAATGATTTATAAAACAAATATAGTAAATATTATTCCAAATTTCAATTGTATAACATAACATTGAAAAACGAAACACTTGAGTTGGAACAAAAAAAAATTTTTTATTACTCAATGATTTTGTTTTAAGTTCTGATAAATAAAAGATTTAAAGAAGTTGTAATCTTCACAATAACTGTTCTCTTTAATTGATAGATTCTAAAAACAATTTTCATGTTTAGAATTATAGTCTGTCACTCCATGTGAAACTTGTAAAAGATTGTATGCCACTTGGATGCTAAACTTGAAGGAATAGTTTCTAACCCCCCGCCCCCCATTTCTATATGATGATATTTTTTAGTGGTACCTGATTCTTTGAAAGCTAGAGATATAACTTTACTGAGACCCTGAACTTTCTTTTATGATATTATATTTTGTCAATGTCTATATCATAATGAAGTTTTTAAACAAAATATAATTTTAATTTTTTTTTACAATAAAGAAAAAAAACATGTATAATCACAAGCTACTAGCTGAAAGTGAATTCTAGAATAATAATTTGTTATCAATTCTATGTTCCAGTAAGAAATAAATAATAGCAATAACTATAAAGTATTAAATTACGCTACATTTAAAAAAAAAAAGATGAAAGATTTGAACCATTTTGTTAATAATGAATCACAAAAATGTTTTTAACAAAATAGTAACTCCAAAAAAAAAAAAAAGATAACTTGAAAAAATATGAACAAAAAGTCTGTGAACACTTTGAAGGTAACCTGCGTGACTATGTCTTTTTTTGAAGAAGCCAAACCCTGCTCAATGCAAAGAAAAGAAATTGAGCGCCAAGAACATTTTATAAAATATGCATTACAAAACAGAGCTACAAATGTATTACAATAAAGTAAAGTGCTACTTTCAGACCCTGCAATTTATAGGATAAAGTTCATTTGTTTCTATAGCTGAGGGTTAATGAGGTTGTCAAATGGCTAGCATAATGTCCAACCAACGGTGGGAAGCGTGGTCGAGAGGCTAAGTGCGGCTTGAGCTTGGCTTGCTTGGCTACCTAGAAGGGGGCTCGAGGTTCGACACCCGACTCGGGCAGAGTTGTGTTAACTGAGCGCCCAAAGGCAGCACGGGAAACTAACTCCTAGATACCCCCTCCCCCCCACTGGTCCACAAATGAGATTGGATCAAAGCGCTCTGAGCATGCTATAAGCATGAAAGTAGCGCTATATAAAATCTATAACAATAATAATAATAACCACCTTTACTTTAGGTGCTCAGTAAGCACAACTCTGCTCAGTGTCGAACCTCGAGCCTAGGTAGGTAGCCAAGACAAGCTGAATTTAAGCATACTTAGCCATGCTTCCCATATAAGTATATAAACAATGTATTTTTAGTGCTGTGAAAGCCAACTGGAAAGGGTTTGACCACTGATTAAAGATACATCAAGTCATGTCTAATGGAGGGGGATAACATTCATTTTAGACAAGCAAGACTGGATGTTGTGGCAGGCAACAGAGAAACTATTCTATCAAGATCAAGTATAGAACACTAAAATAGGTGACCAACAAGTATAGTGAATCTTTTCAAACATAATCATAAACAAAGTTGTCGTGTTTCCTTAACAATCATTCAACTGCATTTATATGACTTCCTGAAAGTTCATACAAAACTAAATATTGAAAACTTTTTGGTTTTGCAGCCATTGTAGAAAGTCTAAGGGGTTTCTCAAATTTCCTCATATGTGTACCTAAATTAAGAAGAAAATAAAAACTCCCACATTTTTCAATAAAGCTGTTGGTGTCATAAATAAGTTGTTTTTTTTCACATGTCTTTGAATATCATCAGATGACTGGAATGTGCTGATATAACTGACTGGTTTGTGCATCACCCTGTCCATACATCCTTGTTGTATTCTCAAGTTTCACAAACACATCATCAAGAACATCATACATTTTTCTTTTGAAAGTATAAAATGAAAACATGAAAACCCGCTTCGAAAAATGTGTGTTCCCAGTTTAAATGTGGCATTCCACCATCTTAGGGTTCATTCAGTGATGCCCAACTTTTGTTCAGGCCACATTACCATGAAAATCATCAAGTCCAATGGAACCGAGCCTATGCAGTTTCACAATGCATTCTGAGCTGAAGTTTCAATGCACGGATAGAACTCTGTAATAGGCTGGATGTGGCATGTAGGCTGCAGTTTGAGCATCACTGGCTTGGATAACTATGAACATTTTCAACATACAGTGTAATTATAATAAATCAACATGACAAATTATAAGTCAGTAAGAGTATAAATACCTTAAGACAAAACTTATAAAACGATTTCTTATAAAATAATATTCTAGCAATTCATATGAATATTATTACATTAAGTCTATAGATCATGTCATCCAATGAAATTATTACATGATTCTAAACAATACAACAGATTTTAAAACAGCTTACAAAGGACTCATAAAAAAACAAACAAGTGTACTAGTGGGAGAAATGATGGATGGATAAATATCATTTTCAAAACAAATCATTCTGAGATAACTACTCAAACAAAAAACAAAACAAAAAAACGAGCAGACCTACATGCTATATCTTGATTAATGTGGCAATAAATTTATGCTGGAAACATTATTGACTATAAAAGATAAAGATGACAGACAACAAAAGATATTGTCAACTGTAAGAGAGAAATATCAAAAATGTTAATGAATAAAAAAAAATACTATAGAACATACATGTACCTTTATGTTACTATTTCACATCTAGTGGATAAAACTAACAATGTTACATAGAGCGTTTAAACCAATGAGTCTCCTCTCAACTCAAACATAATTTATTACATAGCACACTGAAGTGGATTCTTTAGAAGTTACTAATAACAAAACACAGAGGCCATTAGTGAAGGGAAAAAAAAAAGAAAGAGCTATTTGGTTTCAATTCTTTTTCCTTGTTTAATGAGAGAAGATCACTGGTTTAAAATGTAGGGGAAGTACTAGTATTAAAATGGAGTCATAATCGGTTTTCCGAGTAGATAGAACAAGAAGATTACAAATCAGACAGTGTTATTGCCGTGCTAGTTAACAAAACAAAAAGCCTGTGGACGAGACATACCTGACATCTTTCTGCCAAGACCAATCGCAGTTTGTAAGTCTTAGTGAAAACAAACGCACAAGTTTTAATCACAATGATAGTTTATGAGATTAATATGGAACTTAAACTGTGGCTTCATTATTCAAGCATGTGTTCAGTTAGCAAACTTAACAGCCCAATGAATTGGATGATGCCATACCCCAACAAAGACAGACCATCCAATGTTTTATATAATTTAAGTGCTTATGTTGTTTTTTTTCTCTATGACATGATTACTTCCATGCATTAAATGTTTTTTTTAGATACCAATACACTGAAATCAACAATACAATAAACCTCTTGATCATCAAAAAACATGTTTGTTTTTCTTTGAAATATATGACTTTCAATGCTAAAATAGTTTTGATGAATGCAGCAAGATATGAAAATGATTACTTATTTATATGTACATTAAAGAATAATTAAAAACAGGCAGTATTAACTGTGTAGCACTAGGCATTAATAAAAAGTATTTGTATTTACATGTGCTTTAAATTAGATTTAACCTTGAATACATCAAATCTAAAAGTTTAACTCTACATGATGATAGTCAAACATAATTTGTTTCTGTTTTAAGTCGAGAATATATAAATTCAATCAGATTTTATTTCATGCAGTTTTTTTCAGGGAATAACCTATATTACTTATACAGGCCAATATAAACATTCCACATTTATTTAAGGCAGTATTTGGGTAGCAACGCAGACAAAAAAAAAGTAAAATAAAGTAAAAAGATTTTTTATTTAAAACTTAAGACAAATAATTACTCTAATCATATTTCAAGAATACTATTTTCTTAACATTATGAATTTGTTCCAATGGCAGTAAATAAACCAACATTTTTAGAGTGTGATAAAAGTACCATACCATAAAATCCATAAGTTTTCTACAACCAACTTAAAGAAATGAGTACCTAAATGAATTCTTTATCAGGCAAAAAATAAAAAAAAACATCTTTTAAAACAAGCATGCTTAATGGAGCACCAAAAAATTACAAAGTTTACCTGGAATTTCATCTGGATCAATTTGTATTGAACGTGATCGCCTGACAATACCATGAACACTCAAGACTGCGCTTCTGAAAGATGGCCTGCGTTTTCCTTTCACATGACCTTCACTGAGAAGCCTCTGTCTGGAAATAGTCGACTGCCCCATGAGAAGATCCATCATATTCTTGTCTGGTTTGCCAGCTGTGGGAGAGATTGCATGGTCTCTATCAAGAAATATATTAACTGGTAAACAACAGGTAAACAATTAAGTCAGATCTCAGCAAGGCTAGAGCCCAAAACTATCCTAACATAATAAAAGTATTTTATTTTAATGATCGCTTTACAAATTCTACTTTACAATAATATTACAAAGCCTACATAACTGTGACATTAATTTAGCACAAGTAAATGTATTGACTACATGAAATTTGTGTGTGTCTTGTTTATGGTAGTGCAGTATTGTTTCATTATCAAACATCATTAAACATTTGATATAATAAAATGTATAATGAAATGTACATATCACATGTATTTTCTTATCATTATGAAACATCATAAATATATATATATATATATATATATATATATAAAGTTCCCCTTTCAGACCTAGTGGTCTATAGGGCAGATGATGTAAAGGTTAACGAGGGTGTCATGTGGCCAGCACAACGACCAACCGCCTTTACTTTTACCCAACTAATGTCAGGGTGGGGTGGACTCAAGGGCGCCCGAAAATCCCGAAATAAAAATCCCAGCCTTCACCAGGGTTAGAACCCGGGACCTCCAGTATGGAAGCCAAGCGCTTTACCGCTCAGCCACCGCGCCTTCATATATATATATATCTTTTACTCTGGAAACATAATGCATTATAACATTTCATTCAGTCTGTAGAAATATATAATTATAATAGATTCTTTGCCATTAATCATAGATTCACAGAAGACCTCTTTTTACCCACTACAAACAAAATCAAGACTGTTTAAAAGTCAACAAAATTGTTTAGCACACATTTTTTTTTTTTTTAACAAAAAGGACAATTATGATAGCCAAAACTATTTTGCTGAATTTTTTTTTTTCTATGTTTGCCTGATTGCGCGTTAGAAGACTAAGTGCAAAATGTTTCTGAACATAATTTACTATTAATGTGCTCATACACCTGTAGACATAGTCTGTTCAGGATAAATATTTTCTAGTCCTGAAGCCAAATTTAAATTAATTTCTTTCATACTTTGAACAATTATAACAGTCAAACAAGAGTTTTCCCGGCGGGCCAACAAGCAAGTAATGCTTTTATCAGATATAGAAAATTTATATGAAAATCATTAAAACCGTTTTCAAGAACCAGAACAGAACACAGAAGGTTTTGTCAACCCAATGAGAATGTGCAACTTGAACAGAGGTTTTGTATAAATTGTCAGCACTATTTGTCAGAATTTTTTTTTTTATAATGTATATAATGTATGAATTTCCATTTTGGTTTCCTATACTTGCTAAAATGTAATTAAAACAAAGCCAGCCATACAATTATTTGTTTGTATTTAAAAGAAGAGAAAACTGTCTTACAATAGTCATCTACATCTCTGAGGAAGCTGAGCTTTGTAATGCAGGAAGTATGAAGGAAATCTGACAACTTGCCAAGATGAACTCTGAAATTTGATTTTAAAACAGCTTAATACTTGTTATAATCTTTAAACACCATTTTGACATGCTAATAATGAGCTAAAATAATAAAATGAACCCTGATAAATCTTAACTAGATTAATTTTTTAATCAGATAAGTTGACAGGCTTTAATGTTCTGGGAAGCCACACTTTCTTGAACTGCATTACACACAAAAGCAGGGTTTAAGGATTTTGCAAGATTTGACCCTCTCAGGTGCTCATTGAAATGGAGTTTGATGATAGGTTCAAATATTGTGTTCAACATACCTTGTACCACTGATATAGCCACTCTGCAGTTTCTTTATGGTAGCCAACAGTGCATTGGGAGGATGCTGGTAGTTGTCTGTAAAGTTGATTAGAATACATGTAGATCTTTTAGTTCAAATAAAACCCATACTAAAACAAACATACTGTGGTGAAAAAAAACCAACCAATCAATAGTATCAATTTTTGTTTTGTTCCAAATGAACCTATGGATTACTAGATTAAGTTTATAATGCCAAAATTAAGCCAATATTATGTAATTTAGAAATTTATATTTTCCTTTGAAAGAATTATATTAAAATCATGATTCAAAAGTACCAAATTAAAAATGAATTGGAATCTTAAGTGTTAACAGAGAAACCTAGCCTTAAGTAGAAAATTGATTATAAAAAAAAAAAAAAAAGCAATAAAATAAATTGCACATTAAATTATTTGCACATTTAACAAGCTATAGTGAATTTAAAGAAAAGAAGAAAAAAAAAAGTTTAAGTGACAAACTAAGCTATGATTAAACAGATTACACACAACATAGAATAAGCTTTACATTCATGTCTTTGATGCAGTAGGGCTTAATAAACATCTCGTTTTTTTTATTCTCCTATCTGAATGGAATTCTGGGATAGTTTTTGTTTAACTTTTTGTTTTAAAATCAAGTATAAAGAAATGAAAAGATTACTTTTAGAATTCAAATGTAGAAAACAGAATTCAATAAATAGCAAAATTTGGCTTAATCTACTGTAGAGAAGACAAAAATTGTGATAATGTTTTTCAGAATTAATTATTGGATTTTAAAAAAAAAGTATGATTTCAATAAAACTTCTGCTTAAATAATAAGTTAATAAGAAAAAAACAACAACATGAACACCAGCTTCACACGGCAGAGCATATAAAGTCAATACAGACAACTAGGATGGTAGGACTGTTGTACTGCACCCCTAAGCATAATTGCATTTGAGGAGATAAGTATGCAAAATGTGACCGTCCATTCTCAAGATAATTATACAACAGAGAACTTTGATTTTCTAGCAGTGTCATTCAATTTCATTTGCCCAATCAACACATCTATCCAAAAAAGATATGTTCAATAAGATAAGCTTTTAATATGAACTTTATTCATTGGTATTTTCAATCCCAGCATCAGTAATGAGAGACATCTGTCACATTTTCTCTGTAGTACTAAGGGAAGCTGAAAAGAAATATTGTTTTTGTTTTTTTTAAACCAACCATCTCCTGTCAAGGAGAAAATGAACATACCGAGCAAATCATGAGAGATGGTCAGAGTAACGATCGGGCGACCCAGAGCTTTCCAACTTCTTTTTAGGTAGGATACCTCAGTGCGGAGGAAATCCACCAGGAAGTTTGTATCAAGCACCATGTAGAAACGTTGCAAATCCATGAACTGTGGGTTGGAATAGACCAGATCAAGCATTGGTGGTGGAAGGAAGGAAAGAAGAATATAAAAGCTTCTTGAAGAGTGTTGTGGAACCAGAACTGTAACTAAACAAAAAACTGGATACAAAATAGAAAAGAATAAGAGTTTCACTGTTTCTCGACCTTCATCTTCTGCTTGACCACAGACAAGCTAAAATATTTAGTCATATACATGTCTTATCTTCTTTTTTTTTTTTTAAAGATATTCTTAGCTTTATTTATTTATTAAGCAATGAAAAAACATTTTTTGGAAAGTATAACTCATGAAATATTGAACTAAGATATCTGATATGTTATTAGAAAAGTCTATAATATAATAAAATGAAACATCTGCATTGATCTACTCCTAAGAATTGAAAATCAGTAAATAAGTATGGGAGACAGTTTTTTTTTTTTTTTAAGGATGGTATTAACATTAAATACTGTATTTTATGGTTTAAAAAAATGAAACGTAGAGAATCAGTGAAATCATATCAAACTTAAATTGAATGATGAACAGATGGACATATGTTAGTGATGGTGCAACAAGATGTACAGATTTCAAAACTAAACCACTTCAAATCATTGTTAGTAAAAAAAGCAGATATTCTACACATCAATAGAAAAAATTTAATTTGTGTAATTCTTTAAGTTCCTTACATTATTGCTTACATAAACAAAAATGCTGATGACTCCTAACATTAACATAAAAAAGATGACTTAATAGCCAACTTATAAAATAAAGAAAGCCCTTTTATTGTCAACAAAATTAATAAAGCAACTGTTACAGTTTGTTTAGTTTATACTGGTTAATTAGCTTACAAAAAATGCTAACAGTAAGTGAAAACGGTCTAGGGCTTAATAATGAATATTGCTTTTAACTCTTTCAGTGGGAATTATTTTGATCGAAAAAATGGAGTTTTCTGGAACAAACACAAATTTTCAAGGGGGTAGAGTTGCTAAAACAACTTTAACTTTTTTATTTTATTAAATAATCTAACATATTTGATTTTCTTTTAATGTAAAATGAATGAGCTACAAATATATAGGACATTAAATAAATTTTACAAATGAATTTTGTTTTCATTAATTTTAAACTGAGTACGGAAAAAGAAAATATTTTAAAAATTCATTTAAAATCGATATACTAAAAGATTTAACATTCTAATTAAACATCTAATCTATAAATATTTAAAAAATCACAATACTAAACACATTTAATCACTTTAAATTTCATAAAAGATGAGAAAATCCACTAAGAAATTGTATTATTTACATTTTTTGGGTCCCGGGAAATAAACTAAAAAAGAGGAACCATTAACATAATTTTGTGTATTTTTTTTTAAAATTTTTTATCAAAATAAAGAACAATCACTTCCACATCCGGTAAGTTTAAAAAAAAAGAGAGAAATAAAAAGTTTGACATAATAAAGATAGTGAAACAAATAATATAAACCAAGTTACTCGCTGAGAGTAACGCCGCACTGAAAGAGTTAAAGTACAACGATGTAAAATAAAAATTATTTCAGTAAAAATTTCTCACACTACAATTTTTTTTTCTTCAATCCCATGTTCCCCTACCCCCATTTAGAAAAAAAAAATTTTACATTTTGTTTAAGATTGTGGTACAAACTATGGCTAATATTTCAAGAATAATGGAATTGTACAACAGTATCTGGACATTGAACAGCTCTCTTCCACAAACACAAAAAAACAACTCCACAAAAGGTCCATAAAATCATGTCATACTAAGACTATGTTTCAAAGATTCAACCAGCCCTAATGATCTAGAAGTAACCAGTCAGCATATACCTAATTTTTTCAACGCCAAATTGAAACACAAATCATTTTGTTTAATGCCTTGATGTAAGAAGGAACTACCAAATGTCACAAGGCAACTGTGTGTTTTCTAGCCACAATATAACTGTGAAGACATGCCATATCTTGGAATGGGAAGCCAAGCTTGTAGGATGGTCACATATGCAACATTAAATTGCTTATATTGAGTACAACATCAAAACATTCTTTGTTTTCAAATACCTGCAGAGCAGTAGGTATATTCTTAGAATGAACATCATATGAGCTATTCTTTACAATTACATATTCTTTGTTCAATTTAATTTCACATCTGTGATTATACAATCTACATTTCTATCTATCAAATAGTTAAAATAGCTTCTCAACACTAGAGACATCCTACCATCCTGATGTTTTACTAACTGCAACCACAGACATGCATAAGAAATGAACAACACATCAAGCATCCTGGCCATGTAATGTTATTTGCTTATATATTTTTCCATAAATGTCAAATGTAAACATATCAAAGCTCAAATGTCAAAGTTATAATTAGTTTGAAAATGTTTTTATGAAAGGAAATGTTTAGTCACAACATATATATGTGTCCATAAATAAAGGAGGAGCTACATTTGATTATACTGAAATATCCATTACATTGGGATATTGAGCCTTGCTCTGTATGTGAAGCAAAACATTCAATAAACTGGTGATGTACGCTACATGCAGTTAACAGAAGCAAGTAGACATGCTGATTTCCAGGCCCAATAACTATTAGTAATAATATACAATAAGATCCCTTTCCAGGAAAATTCACTTCCTAATTATTTTGTAAGCTTGTCAATAACTTTTAGTTCAATTTTTGAATTTCAAAACAAAATGCTTCAATCTATTAGATGTTTGAATAATGAGTAGTTTAACTCTTATGGAAAAATGATGGCACATGTTTTTATTGCATTTTTAAAATTTGAAACCCCCCCCCGGGGGGGGGGGGTCTTTAACAATATACTCTAATAGTATTGTTATGCACCATGAACAGTAGTAGTAGAATTAAAGGCACATTAAAAATACATTACTGACTTCGAGGCCATAATGAAGATTAAAAGTTTGCCAAAGGAGAAAATCTGATTTTAGTATATAACATCCATAGCTACTAATGTATTGAACTTCTATTTGAAAAGATACAACAAAAAAGCTAAGACTAGTTAATGATGAAGCTTACAAAAAAGAAAGAATTGTGGATTCAGAAAATAAAAAAGTGCTCTACAACACTAAGCAAGGGAGAGAATGCCAACCTAGTGCACTGCGAGTGAGATTATAGACCATGAGAGGGCGACCCAGTCCTTTCCAGCTCTTGCTAAGTAAGTCTATCTTTGTTTTGAAGTCATCCACAAGATACTCCATGTCCAGGCCCAGGTAAAACTGGCGCTGGTCCACCAGCTAGGAGAAACGGTGTGAAAAGTGTGGGTTTTGTTTTTAATTTGCTCTTATACCCAGATGGGGTGTGGTGGACGAAACATATTGCTCAGTGATTACATACAAATTAATATTAAAATGAACATATTGTTAGATAAAAACATGAACTTAAAAACAAAATTTTTACCTTAAGTGAAACAAAAAAAATGTGTAAAAATGAAAGAAATTTATTGCTAGCTAGTTGTAAATTCTTAACTAGTATCTAGGATTATAGAATGAGTGAATGGGTTGGAGATGATAAATCATGGCACTTGCTTCCAACACATCCTATGCTTATAGTTTGCATTGAATTCACCAAGCAATAAGCATGCATGTTCTATTCACTAGTTAGACTAAAGAAGCATTACTAACATTAACAACTGCATTACACATTTGTATGGTCTGGATGTCAATAAAAAAAAAAGTTTCACAAAAAAAAAAGCTTCAGGAAATAATAAACAAATGCCTGTATATATATATATATTTGACTGATAAAGTTAAATGTTAAATTATGGACAAAATGTAGTAACACATTAAAAAACAATAAAAGTTCACTTTTCAACACAGGTGACTCTAATGTACAAATTGGTTTAAAATTGTCGGATTCACTGGCTCTGAAATGTTAATTATGAATGATTTATAAAACTAAGTATTAAATGAGAAAATAGGTTTTCAAAAACACACTGATAGATTGCTTGTTTTAATGAGTCAATAAGAATATATAAAGTAAAAAAAATGGCTGTAAAGAAAGTACATGTATTATTCTGAATAACCTTTGAAAATGACTTGTATGATTAAAGGTAAATATAAAATTAATTCCAACTTGTCTCCCATTTCAGTATCCCTTTTCTTGAAAGAATTGGTAAGAAGTGACATGTAGACACTTAAGTATGACAATTGAAGAGTATAAGATTTAGACATTTAAAACTTATATTAACTAATAAATGAAAATAAAATGAACTGTGTAAAATACTTTGCGTTTACCAAAAACAGCATTTGTTATTTAAAAGATTGTTTTAAACCCTCTGTTGTAGATTTTTTACCAGCAGTCAAACACAAGCTATAAAATGAATGTATACAAGAGTTCAAGATGATATAACCAGCTCAAAATTAATTGTTAATAAACAAAAATAATCAAAGACTAAATATTTGCGGTGAATAATGTAAACAATACTTCCTTACCTGTGGCACGAAGGCTAGGATCTTATCATGGAGCATGTATAGCTTGCTTGTAGCCAAGAGTCCGATTTCACTGGAGGATGCTCGGCCTGTCAAACCCAATCTTTTATTCTTACCTAGAAGTAATATAATAGTGGAGAGAAAATGTGATCCTTAGTGAGTTGGGCTCATATCTTGTTTGGAAGAACAAATGTATCTAATGAAGAATACAATTTTTAAAATCTATTCAATTAAGAGCAGAAAAAAACAAACCAAGAAGGGAATAAATTTTGGACAAAATTCTGGCTGGGTGGATTTGTATAGGAGCAACTTCTGCCACTGTCTGAAGCTCAATGCCATGAAGAGCCATTTTGTCTTGTATCATGCTGTCTTCTGCAAGAAGCACAACTGAAATCAAATGTTAAAACATGTAGGAAATTGAAACTAAAATGCTGCTAACTGAAAATGAATTAAAAACATATATCACTGCCAAAAGAGGTTAAATAGTTTTTCAGAATAATTATATAAATATCAAATAAAAAAGGATTATATGTAATCAGTGAGTAAATACAGATTGGTCTTTTTCTAATAATGTAAAATTAATCTTTACTAGGGAGATGAATCAAATTTTAAGTATATTGTTAGTAGATTAGTCTTATGGTAACAATGTAAAAACAATCTTAGTAGAGAGTGACAACCAAACTTTTTTTTTTTCAAAGTTAAGCTTCAGTTTGATTTGACCTTGAGTTCTAGTTGTTTTTTGTCAAGTAAAGTTCAGGTTTAGTTGCATAAAAACAAAGACAATCTACCCTGTACAACAACATCAGGCTTGGTTTCAGTTACATGTCTCCTGTTCAGTGGATCTAGTTCACCAGGTGAAAGAAAGCCCTGAAACATTGTATAGAGGTTTATTGAAATACTCAATCAGCATAACTAGTGCCTAACTTAAATTTAGAATATATGAAGTTGAAATATAAGGACTTTAAACAATCCTCTGGCTTAAGACTTTATTAAACTATGCTAATATTTATTTAGCGCAACATTTTAAAAGTAAAGATACTATTGCTATGCAGATTTTCTTATAAAAAAAAATTAAAAACTAAAATGACTTTAAGCCCAAAGGCAGAAACCCTGAATGCGTTGGATTGATGATGTGGAAGCAGATCTGCAACAGCTTGGGGTTAGGGCGTGGAGACGAAAGGCCCAGGAGAGATCTGAATGGAAGGATGTGTGCAAGCAGGCCAGAGCCCTTCATGGGCTGTAGCGCCACTGGCATGGATGAAAATGACTTTAAGAAATGTAAAATGACTACCAGTAGACAGCTGTGTCATTATGCTAAAAATTGTAAGCAAAAATAACAAGTGCCAGCCTGATTAAATATTTAGCTTACTTTAGAAGAAGGCAGTTTAACTTTATTTCAAGGATTGAAAAAAACTAAAAAAAAAATGACTTTAAGATCGCAAAATGATGAGTTAAAAAACTCACCTCTATCATAAGCCGACCTAGTATGTACATTGACTGTCCCCACATATGTGGCATTTTACCAGCAGGGATACGGGCTTGACTGTTAGGATTTTCATATTCTTTCTCAACCTTTCAAACACAATTATTTACACAAATTAAGAAATAAGGAAAATTATCAGGCAATAATATGCTATTTATGAAAGAGTGACCATTAATCACTTTTAATGTTTTCTTTAAACAAAAATTTTTCATGTTTTAGAATTACATTTGTATGAGATTTTAAACTCTTCTTTGAATCGATGTATAAATTTACCATGTTCTAAAAACGGATTGACAATTAAAAAAAAATATAAGGATAATTAAACCTAATTAAAAATATATAAAAGAAAGCTAAGAATTTACAGAGTCTCTGGGCACAGCATACAATTCTGGGACATAAGGTATTCCATCTTCTGTCTTTAGAAGAACATTTTCTAATTTTTTCTGATATTCTGCAACCTAAAATTTCAAAACGATATATATACAGAGTGAAATATCTAGTATATTATTTTAAATATTATATAGTCTGTATGTGTTTTTTTTTAAATCTTAGACACAATATTGTACATATGAACAAATATAAAGAACATTTTAAAAACTTCATTACATGATTAAGAAAAAAAAACAACAGCACAAACCTGATCTTGGTTATTATTAAACAAACCATCCAAAATTAAATATGCAAAGAAAAGTGGCCATTGGCATTCAATTTTCTCGAACACCATCAACTCCCAAGGCTCATAATGTAAACGTCTAGCGTCCTGTAATAGTTTAATCATTATCTAATTATACTAACTCATGTAGCATCCTGTTAGAGTTTAACTATTACATCTATTGTATTGACTTGTCCAGTATTGTGCATAAATTAAACCTCTACATCAATTATATGGACAGCTGCTCTATTACATAAAAAAAAAACTATCAAGAATTTTTCAAGCAAATTAAAAGTATTTGTAACTATGAGTATATTTAATGTCACTTTTGAAATATACAGAACTCAGCAAGAATAGGAATAAAGTACATACCTCTTTAGCAGTTTTATAACCATCTCTTAGAAATCTACAACACCCATAAGGTCCCTGCAAAATAAACACAATACAAATCATTTGTTAAATGTATATTTGTATGCTTACAAAACAAAAGATGATTACAATGATATTGCAGCATAATAAATCCTAACTATTCTGGTTAAAAAGTAATGCTATGGTTAAGTCAATATTAAATGAAAGAAATTCGGCTGCCTTAAAATGACAAAGAGTTTATTTCCAAAATCTGTTTACCTCTAACTTTTCTTTTATAGTTTTGTGTGTCAAAGCAATCAGCTCTGGGTCATCCACAGCAAAGGCTGGGAAACTTATCACAGTCAAAAGTGCTGCATCTACTTCCTAGAGGGGGAAAAAAGAACTAGCTAAAACTTTAAATATGTATGCACTTATGTTCAATGATATTTATGAGCAAAGGTGCTGATATTTGTATACAATATTGCTAAGAAAAGAAGTACTTTTTTTTTTTTATAAAAATTACATTACAGTGCTAATTGTAACAAACAAAGGGTTCAGCATAAAGTTAATTCTGCTATGATTGGTAATGAAAATCAAGATGACTGCAGAAAAAAAGTTTTTTTTTTCATAATCACATTAAACAAAAGAGTGTATGGCTTTTATGTTAATCATTGTTACATATGGGCAAAATGCTATTGCTGTAACAGTACTCATTTCCTATTTCAATGATTCTTTGTCTTAGGTAGAAATTGAACATATGAAAACTTCATGTGTATTTTCTTATCTTTATTATATTCAACACAAAGACACATTTAAGGAAATAAAGAAGGTATTTTCAATAATATTTTTAAAAATGTGTTCCTACTATACTTTACTATACTATTATACCCTTTTCTATAACAATAATATTGATTAGGATTCAAATAGTCTAGATAGCCACCTTAGAAATAGATTCCCTGGGCAGCATGGATTGAAGAATGGCTTGACACTGTTGAGCCTCATCAGGAAGCACGTGAATAACAGAAGCAGGGCCTCCACGTGAACCAAACAAATCAAGCTCATTTATTGCTTCCAAAGCAGCCTGGGAACAAAGTGTTTCAGGAGTTAGTGACCAAGTAGACATGAACAAAAAGCTCATAAATTAGATATAAATAAGAGAAAAAAATCTAGATTATTTGCCTAAACATCCACTTCAAACAAAAAATATTCCGCTCTGTTCTACATCAATCTGGAAAGATGGTACACTTTTTGTAAAAAAAAAAGATTACACTTAAAATTCTGTAGATTGTTGGTGCACTTCCACTGATCAATTGCATCTAATTTTATGAAGCAATGAAAATATGATATAGTTCATTTCTTTACAATTCTATATGAACAAATATATTTTCTTTGAATTTAAATTTGAAAGAGATGTGAGTAGTTACTTATGACAAACATCTATGGCTAAAAAAAAAATGGAGACAAATGATTACAAAAACAGGAAAAAATAAGCTTCAAATGAAAACACCTACTTTTGCCATTCCTATAGAGCTGGCATTCAGTTCAGGCAATCCATGGTTTGTTTTGTCACCTCTTTCCCAGATACCATAATCCTAAACAAACAAAAAATAAAACAGGGTAAATCAATAATTTCAGAATTTTGTGACATTCAATAACCTAAAGAACAAATTTAGAGTAGAAATATCAGGCAATAAATGTTGACTTACTGGTGTCCTGTAGGCAGCCTCAATATAGAAGACAAGGTTCTGAACAAAGGCAACTTCATCAAGGGTGAAAACAATGACCAGTCCTTGGATTAGCAAACAAAACAAACAATTATTTATATTTACAGTCTACTATTGTGCTTCACTATACAGTCTAACAGAGTTTACATAATAAGGGAGAAAACGTCTAGAGATTTAGAAAGTGACATTTAAAACTGCTTTCAGATTAAGAATGAAACAGCTAATATTATGTTATACATAATATGAACCAGATATACATACAACACACAAAGTAAGACTCTATTGAAATATAGAAAATAATGCCTTAGCACTCAAACTATACTTCAAAACAAGAAAACAATGTTTATCATAAGAACAGACTGAATGATGAATCCTAAGTATTATTCTCTGTTGGAAAATATAAATGTGTTTTAAGTTATAAACAGACATTAGAAACACACTCTTATGTATTGTATGTGCGTACCTGAGGCTGTCATCTGAGCCAGAGCCAAGAGATACAGAGACGTAGCATCTATCTGAAGATGACCCCACTCATAGTCCCCCACAACCGTCTTGCCAGTGACGCTATTGTATTTGGCATGCAGAGCATCTCTGGGGCTCTGAGTTCGCTTGAAACTTTCCACCTTCTCACTCTGCATCAGCATGGCCCGCAACAGTCCCCTCATTGCTTCCACTACTGCCTGCAGTTGCAAAAAGGAGTGGATGGATTTATTTTTTTATTGACGTGAAAGATGAAAGAAGATAAATGAGTTTAAGTTGAAACAGTTAAAAAAAACAAAAAACTTTCATAATTACTAGCCTATAAATTGTGATATAAATAGCATATGAAACTATTTTTGTCAAATTTCTTTTATTATGGAAAATTAAGAACTAAACCAAAAATATCTTGCAACCATAATGACTGAAAAAAAAAAATTAACGGTCAAGAGACTTATCTTTTTGTCAAACAAAAATATTTTGTCACCTTTTCCAATTCATAAGCTTTGGCTCTATCTTCATCCAGATCAACAGTCTTTCTATAGGCCAGAGCCAGACCCCACACAGCCATAATACAGTAGACATTATCTCTCACCCAGGAGTGATTTTTTTCGTTGCCGGCTATTAATCCACTGGCTGGATTCTTAGGGTAAAAAAAAATTGAATATGTACAATCCGTTAGTTCATTTTTATGGACTAATTTTATTAACATTATCTCAATCTATAAAATAACTTCATTGTCTTTTTAGAGTTTTATTTAGACACTTATTCAATCAAAAAACATAATCATGCAGTAATTTATTTACACATATCCTTTGATTAGGGGAGCAAAGTAATTTATTTACACATATCTTTAAGTAAGGGGAGCAAAGTAATTTATTTACATATATCCCTAAGTAAAGGGAGCAAAGTAATTTATTTACACATATCTTTAAGTAAGGGGAGCAAAGTAATTTATTTACATATATCCTTTGGTTAGGGAAGCAAGTACATCATATTTAAAAAAAAAAAACACTATTGCATACTTTTTTTTTTTTTTACATTTTTTTTAACTAAACAAAAATGACAAGATCTCTAGAAACTCCAAAACAAAGAGGCATACAAGCTCAACATTGAAGCCAAACAATTCAAACAAAATGTAAATAAAATGACAAGGCAAAATGTAGAACTGAAAAACATGTTGAACAAAAATGTTATAAAGGCTAAACCTCATGCTCTTCTATAACTTCAAAAGGTAAAGGAAATGGTCTGTTTTTTTTGGGTTTCAAGATATCCTTTGCTCTTTTGAACACATTTTTCTCCTTTGGGGCATTTAATGATTTATGCAGGATGAAAAAAGCATCATAGGAGTCTGGGCACGCTATCAATCCAGTACTGACATTCTAAAAGGATAAGACATTTAAATTAACTACAACTAAGTTTATAACAAAAGTGAGAGTCAGAAAGAAATACAGCTCTAGCTTAAGAATTGCAAATTTATAATTGCCAAAATAAGCAGAGAAAAATATTAACACTGATACGTGTGGTAGAAAAGAGTCTGATGTTCACACGACAGAAACGCCTGCCAAATAGTTTTTAGGATGACTTGTAGTAGCCTTGCCTTGGGCAAAATAAAATAAAAATACTACTGTGCAATTGGCAATATGCTGTTAATATATAAATTTATATATAAGAATGTTTAGAGCTTCATCACACTAGCGACTTTCAGTATGTACTAGCCTTACTGGCTTGTGTCACATTTCTTTACAATATATATATATATATATAAAATATATACAAAAATGAAGATCATCCTTTGGCAAAAATTTAGCCAGTAGTAATTTCATTAACTTCAAATCTGGATGAAGACTGGGATTTTTAGGACACCTTTAATGGGTACATGACATTAGTAGGGAAAAAGTAAAGGCTGGTGGTAATTGTCCTGGCCACATGACACAATTTTTAACTGTGGGCTACAGAAACATGACCTTCATATCAGATCTGATATGGGTACCTCACTTCTTTTTTTTTTCACTTTATATAATGGTTCAAATTTTTTTTTTACCAATATATATTTTTTAGAAACAACTGGTTATAATTTATAAAATAAATGAAAACTGCAAGTTCTGGAACTTTATTATTTACTAGTTGACCGGCGGCATAGCATATGCCGCTATTTACCAGGGCCGGCGACCGCAGTGGGGCCCGCATTTCATAGGACCCGCTCTAATTTAAATTGTAAAAATTATTAAATTAAGCCATTTTATTACTTACAACAGATTCCCCGCGCCATCCTGTCGATTTAACATCCCTATAATTATTTGTCTGTTAAGCTATTGCTTTAAAAGAAATCAAACACATTTTTAACAAAATATAGTCATTTATAACGCTGTTAACCATCAAGCTGTAAGGGAAATAAGTCTTTGGCATATGGTTGAACACAATCTGCAATTACAAACACAATAGCACACTACAGACTGAAAAGATAAAATATAATTTTTAAAAAGTCGAAGAACAAAACTCCACTTGTCTCTCTAACCTTGCTAATGCTTTTTTTTTTCCACCACAATTGTTCACAAATACTCGTATTAAAGGTCTTTTGCAAGTCAATGGATTTTTTTATCTAAAGAATTATAGAGTATTTGCGCTCTAGAAAACTTTCTCTTTGACTATTAAATACATAAATAATTCGAGTTTTAAATATGGTTCTAATTTTTCGCATTATAAAATAAGTAAAGCCAATGCGTTAAAAAAATTATTAATGGAGCTAAAAATAGATTACTTGTTGTGTGTTGTTGCCCGTTTGACCTATTTACTTTGAGAAATAATATATAGATAATTTATCATATTCATGTGCATTGATCCCTTGAAGAGTATTCTAGGAAACAATCTTGACATCTTTTATTCACAAATAATGTGGTAAGTAAAATCATAATAAGTTATCTTTATATTTAATGGTGTTAATTGGGAAAAGATATTCATATTCTACATTAGCATAATACATAGCATAGATCTACATATTGATCTATTTCACAAAAAACACTTACACCACAAATTCAGTTGGATAAATGAGAAATTTAATAAATCCTTTTTTTTTTTTAAAGAAAGATGTGAGTAAGAAATGAAGCCAGTATAAAATTGTTTCAACATAATTTGTTATTAAATGCTGTTTCACTTTAACTGACTTCACGTGTGTGATGCTGTATTGAGAGACAATAGTAATACAAATGTATAAATAAACAGACTCGAGATAGACAATTTCAAGAGAAACATTTCTACCCCGCATCCCCCAAAAAATCAGCATGAAAACATTCTCCCTGATACTAGAGATGGGAAACGAAACGAACCCGAACCAAACGCACCAAACTCGAACCTCACTTATGACCGAACCGAACCCGAACTTCACTTATGACAGAACTGAACCGAACCCGAACTTTGAAACTGCTCGGTAGGAACCGAACCGAACGAAACCTCCTTATCTTAACTGAACTAATTTTGCAATTTCAACATTCTTTTTTTTTTTGGTTTAACAATCTAAAAGGATTAGGATAACCAACTCTAGTAAAAAAAAAATCTTAATCCACACCCTCTCTGACCATAAAGACATAATAGACTGTGTCCAACTGGTTTTAACAACCTGGTCAGCCAGACATACACATGTCTGTATGTGTGTAGTCGATGATACAAGACTACCCTGAATTTTTTTCAATAGGCGTTATGCAATAGTGTTTGCTTAATGTGGAGTGGTAAGACGGGCGAGAAGATAACACACTGGCATGGTTAGTCAAGCATGTTCGTAGATCTATCTTTGTAAAATAGTTATACACACCTTCCCGCCAAGAAAGAAAATAGACGGTGTGTCCGACTGATTTTAACAACCGACCAGATAGATGTACACGTGTAGTTCTATATAGTGTACTGAGTGTGCAGTAATGACAAGGCCACCTCGTTTTTTTCCCTCGTGTGTTTAACGGTTATGCAATAGTGTTAGTTGTATTTTTAGTGGTCAGACAATAAAATAGCACATCGGCATGGTTAGTAAAGCATGTACTTTACATTATAATTTAGTTATACAGGTCAAATGTTTCTTAAAACTCCAATTTTGTTTCTATTTCTTTGGATACTAGATATAAATGGGAAATTCTAAATCTATGTTATTTAATGAAATTTTAAACTTAACCGGTATAAGTAAGATTTTACGTTATATAGCCTAATAGCTAATATAATTATAAAAAAAAAAAAGAGTACCATTCTTTTCTAGGGTTTAAATTCAAGGCAAAAAATACAAACACGCATATTAACTTAGACATCTTTTTTTTTTATTTAATTGTGCGTTAACGTTTATGTAAGAAACATATTTCTTATTACTGATTTTATTTTGGATAAATATTTCTACAATGTTAAAACAAAAATTTCATATCAACGAACCGAACCCGAACTTTGGATCTGACCAAACCGAACCCGAACTATACTCGTCATCGAACCGAACCCGAACTATACTCGTCATCGAACCGAACCCGAACTTAATTCTGACCGAACCGAACCCGAACTTTCAAAGTTGGGTTCGATTCCCATCTCTACCTGATACCTCACGACAAAAGAGATTCACCAGAATTCGAAACCAGGACGCCGGTTCAGAAGCCAAGCGCTTAACCACTCAGCCACAGTGCCTCCAGCTAAGCCCCTATAGATGTTCCATTAATTCATTTAATTTTTAGAGGTCCCCGAAAGGGGAATAGACGCTATTAGTTTAGTGTGATCTGTCTGTCTGTCCGTCCCATTTAGATCTCATAAACTAGAAAAGCTATTGAAAATCTGAAATTTTGATATCTTTAGGGTGCCTCTCAGTTCATCTAGCGTTAATGGGTACCTGATATTAGTTGGGGGAAATTAAAGGTAATGTAATCTAGGAAGAAAGGTAGCTGTAAATGCCCACACTGTAAGGAGATGTTATATATACAAAATTTTGCATATATGCTGTTATCATTTTGTTTTTGCACTACAAAACAAATTATAATGAAAATAATGGTACATGAAATTAACATTTTTATCAGCTTTATATTTTACAGAACAAAATAAGGAATAGAGGGAACAGTACACATGCTAGCTCATTTTTGTTTCACTAACCTGATATCTTAAAATGCATCTGTTGACCAATCGTTGATAATAATCCAGCCGAAGGCCAGAATTACTCCTGCTTCTCATTATTTGAATTGATGAAGTTGGAATTTTGAAAATGGAACAGGATCAAACTTGAACAAAAAATAATGTTATGACTCTTGTCTAGCTCCAATCAAGTCAATCTAGTCTAGTATAGAGTTCAATCAATAAACTTTCTACTCCAGTAGAAACGAGAGCAATGTTAAAGGTTAAAAAGATCTGCAATCAGTTTGTTTTTATAGATTTCACATACTAAAGAATCTTAAACTTTTGTATAAATATGAAAATCTAGATTTAGATTGAACATATTTAATAAATGAAGATCTAATAAAAAGTTACATTGTGTAAAATGTAAAAAATATTTTTATTTCGGTTCAGATGCTAGGCACATCTGTCAGTTCCTTAGCAATGAGACTTCTGAGTCACTCTTGTCAAAATCTTTTTAAATTATGAACAGTGTTGTGCTCACTCAAGTCCTGACAAAGGAATCAAAAGGTTGAAAAGTATGGCTTGCCCTAATCTAAACAAACACTATAATTTTTTTTCTGGTCCTACCTAGCTTCTAAATAGATCTTAAATGCTCTGAACTAGTGGCGTCACTAGGGTCGGTGTCACCCAGTGTGATAGCTCATGGTGTTGAAGCCCCCCCCCCCCAAAAAAAAAAAAAGACGTTCTCCAAAAAAATTTTCTCAATAAAAACTATTGTTAGTAATTTTTTTTTTGTTGAACCATTTTACATTGAGCTAATTATCTATATTTATTGATTTTTACACTTTGTAATGAGTGTTGATTCTACTTGAAAGTTATGTTATGACATTTATTAATATTTATTACATATACATATTAAAATGTGAGATTATTATAATTAGAAACTTAACATCAAATGAACATAATTTCTTTATTTGACTTTAAAAATTGTTAGATGCCATTTTTACCCTACAGGCCTACCAGTGCTTTTTTTTTTTAAACTTTAATTGTTGACAGCCACTTAGACCAGTTGTGCACAGCCTTTTTCTGCACAAATAGCACGAGATATATCAACACACGAAAAAATCCTCTGCGACCTCATTATGCAGAAATTTCTAGAGACTGATAACACTGTGTCATGTTTTGGACATCATTGCCAAAGACCAATATATTTATGTTAACATGGAGGCATGGGTGAGCACTGCATGCTTTCCCAATATAGTCCGGCGTAAATTTTTACTGCATTTTTTTACTTTGGGAAACTCATTCTCCAGACGTATGGAACGCAATATTTCGCGTAGTAAGAATAGATCCAAGTCAGATAAACATGAAATAAAAAAGGGGTATGACGAGTCAACACTTAATGAGAGTGGTACTTCAAGCTGTAGAGCATGCAAGTTTGAAATGGGCTTGATAGTCCCAAGTTCCTCATTGTATTTATCAAGATACCTTGGCTTGTAGTGTTCCTGTTCTGTTAATTAATTTTTTATTATGTGATTTAAGTCTTAACTTATAATAATTAATAGTAATACAGTAAGATGAGTAAAGTAATACTATTTAATACATAGAAACTATCTAGAATAGATCTACTATCAAATGATAATCTAGACCTAGAATAGAATAAAGTAATGTAAAAAACTATAATTGTAATAATAAACTAATAAAGTTTATAAAGTTCAAATTATTATATTACTAATATTATTAATTATAAATAAAATAGTCTTAGAATTACTTTAGACAGAACTAGCAACTACATCGTAGTAGATCTAGTCAATCTATCTAGTTAATAATCTAGATCTACATGAGACAGTGAGTACATCAACTACATCAACATGATTTTTAATCATTTTTTTACTATAAATTTTAGTATATATTTTATATTAGACTATATCATTTAAATTAATCTAGAGTATCTACATACAATTCCGGCATTGAATCACATTATTTTAAACAAAAGAACTAGATCTATATAACAAAAGCCATATTAGCAAAACAGTTTGTGTAGATTAGAATCAATCTATCTAGATATACTATATAGAGTCAAAGATGTTGTTTTTCATGGTTGTCAGTTTCGTTAAGAACGAAGTTGATTGTTGCTTAATTAATTGCTTTTCTTACAAAGGAGAGTTCTTAATGTAAAGAACGTTGGGATTTCAAGGACAAATCACTAGCCTACACAATCTTTTACATTATTATCATTACTTTTAAGACATTGCCATCTTTACCCTTTTCCTTTCTCGTCTTCTTTTTATTTTCCCAGCAGTCCTCATTTAATATGTATGGCCTTTCACCTTTTCACCATATATTTAGATTCTAGATCTACATATAAATATGGAGGAATTACAGAAATGGGAATCAAATTGGAGCACGTCTTTCCACCCAGAAAAATGTCCGTTGTTAAGAGTAACAAAAAAAAAAAAAAAAAAAACTAAAACAAATAAATTCCACCGATCTAATTCATGGTAAACCAGTAACACAGACTAAAAACGCAAAATACTTAGGTGTTATAATAAATGAAAACTGTCATGGAATCCCCATATTGATGTAACTATAAAAATAAATCAAACAGGGGCGTAGCTAGGGGTTCGGGGGCCCGGGGGGGGGGATCGACCTCTATAACATGACATAATGTCCGCAAAAAATATTTAAGCCCAATATCAAATTGATTCAGTTTATCAGTAAACTTAACTAAAAATATCATTAAGACTCTTTTAATAAATAATACCGTTGTTTATAAGCTAAGTAATGCATACGTGACAAATCTCAATTCATATCGCTTCACGTCGTGCATTCTGTGCAGTAAAGACTTCTATAACATCATCTACATCGATACTTTCTAGTATTTGTGACTTCACTGACATTAAAAGCCACGATAAGCCTTTCTTGCGTCATTGTGCTCCTGGGATAGTTTTTGATGAACTTGAGCTTTGAGAATGACGCAATGGAAGTGGCCTGAGTTAGCGGTATTCGGAGGAGGTTGCAAGGTTTGAGCACACGTTATTACCATATGAAGCCCGTTTCCGCAATATGTCAATTGTGGATCGTATTACTGGGTTGTTGATCAAAACTGCTCGTACATCAATGACATCATTGAACAAGTGATTTGCCATTTATTTCATCATACAAACAGGGAAAAGTAACGCAGTTTGTCATAAGCGTGTCATCATCCAACAGGTGTCTTGGTTCAAGAAGAAACCCAAAGGTATCCATTTTTTCCTGCCTTTGAAATCTGTCCTTCATCCCCATTTGAAATCTGTCCAGCACTTCTGTCGCAACACGTTTGAATTGCAGTTCTATTGACAGTCCTACATTAGAACTCAACTTCCCATAAAGTCTTTTCTTTCTTCTGGTTGTTTTGATTACAGGGAATCCATAGTATTCACTACCTTCTTTTGCTTTTTCGTTGGATTGGGTGATCAGTTTCGTCAGTTTCTCCTCATTTAGCAGAAAGCATGCTTGAGTAGGCCTATAGAAATACTCTGATAAGCATCACAACTGCTGATGAGTAGAAGACTCAGGGACATTAATCCAACTGATCCGAAACTATTGAAACCATCGGTAACTGAAAATGCAGAGACATTACTCAACGAACGACAGATGAAAAGCAAAGGGAAATACGATGCAAAAGCAAGACTATCTAAAGATTACTCTGTCGGAGAGAAAGTGAAAGTTCGTCTAGAACAAACATGGCAGAAAGTAGTTCTCATAAAAAAATTCCTCCCCCAGATCTTACATCATAAGCAAACAATGGGAAAACATACAGAAGAAATCAACGCTTTTTGAACAAGGGTTTCGATCACGATATCTTAGGGTACTATGATACCGATGAAGGCAAAGAACAGTAAACTGTTAGAACAAACGAAACAGACAGTTATAGACCAACGTCTAGAGAACCTGTTGTGCCAGTCAAGACAACCAGAAGTGGTCGAATTGTTAAAGTTCCTAGTAGATATCAGTTTAAGAACTTTAGTAGGAAGGATGTGATAATTATTTGAAAAGGAAGGATCTCTGGGGTTAATTTGGAAAAAAAAAGTTGAACAATTCAATATTGCTTTTGGATTTATGCCTAACAGACGTATTGGTTAGCCAGACAGACGGCCACTCATTGTGGCTGCGTTATCATAGGTTTAACCAATGCATCACGCTGTTTTGTAGCCCCACCCTGGTCAACCCGAATAATGGACAATTCTAGCATTATTAAGAATAATAATTATTAAGAATACGCTGTATATCATACAGTTTTATTCGTGGCCAGTAGCTGCCTTAGGGAGTGGCAAGTGGGGCAGCCGTCCCCGCGCTTGAGGGGGGACCCGCGATCGGAGATTTTATTGTCACAAACTTGATCACCATATATTTTCCTAATACAATCCGATTGGATGTCGATGTTTTGTATACGAAATAAAATATTTGGATTGGTTGCTTCCGTCTATTTGTTTTTTTTTCCCCATAGGCTATGGCCATGGGAGTAATTTTTAAACTTTTGTTAAACACCAATAGAGTTCTCTATGTCGTTGTACTAAGAAAATAAAAAACGGAAAGGTCATTCCTAGCAGGATAAATAACTCTTGAAAAAGATGTCATCTATTTTTAATCTATATAAATCTTACTAGATTAAAAATTTTAAGGGTCAAATATAGCGCCAGCATTACAAATATTTTTATTTTTTTTACTAATAATGTTTTAAAACATATACAATTTAATAATTTATATTAAATTCAACATTTTGAAGTAGGATTTGTGAAATATAAAAAAAATGTGTAGATTTATCATTCAGTAAAGAAGCTTTGATTTAAAGTTTTTTTGTTGTTGTTTTTTTTTTTTGTATAAATTAATTATATTTACCCTTTATATGTGCCATATGGTAGTTGCATAGAACAATGACATTTTTAATGCAAAGGTTGAGAGTTCAAATCTCCGACGATGTATATTTTGTTTTTATTTTTTTTTCATTCATTTATATGAACAAATAAATAGCCGTATTAGGATATTCTAAAACTTGCAATTTAGTCCGAAATATATTTAGTGCTTATCTGTTTGAACTATGTTTATTATTATCTATATCTTTAATAATGAGGTTGGGCTGCTGTTACTGTTCGCAAAGAAAAAATTTACACTCCTTTAATTTAGCAGCTATCCTGATCAGAAATCATTAGAAACGAAGGTCATTTTTTAAAGTCATTCATCTAGCTTATCTTAATATGTTTATTACTTTTGTACTTTTATTGCCAGAGGCGAACTGGCTATATGGCTATATGGGCAATAAGGCTAATGCACGGTGGGCCGCTACCCAAAATGGGCCGTACTAGGGTCACTGAAAGTGTGTTTGAGTGTGTAATTTGCTTTTAATATATTGAAGAGGGGTTTTTAACGCCAGCCCAGCTGGGGGGGGGGGTAAACACTAAACCCCCCTTGGCTACGCTCATAGAAGCCCGTGACTGATGGCTGGCTGGTCGAGCGGTTTGCACGCTGGACTGTCGTATCGATTTACCGATGGTCCCGGGTTCAAATTCTGCCCGCTCCCATCCCCCGTCGTCCTGCGGGAGGTTTGGACTAGGAAATAACTATCTTCAACTCTGAAGAAATTTCCGAAACATGTAAAACATTTTACAAACATTTTACAAGTGCCACATAGATGCCACTTTGTATTAAATTGTTAATGATTTTATAATATTCTCTAATAAATGAGCCAGGGGCGGACTGGCTATATGGGCAAACGGGCAAATGCCCGGTGGGCCGGTACCAAATGGGCCGGTCTGGCCGCGACCAAAGAAAAAAAAAATTTCAATGCAGACAACTTTAAAAAAAAAAAAGTGACAGCAGCAAGAAACAAAGGCCCGAACACGTTTTCTTTTTTTTTATTATTATTATTGTTTTTTTTTAAATTATTATTACAATTACTTTAGTTTGAAATTCAACAAGAATAAAAAAAAATACACTATAGGGGGGCTACACTGTACGTATTATCATTTACAAAACATTAGACCGAACTTTCTGCACGAGCGGCATGGACTTCAACTCTACTTTGATTTCTCCGAGGTTGTGTTTGGCCTCATCATTTTGCTGGTCGGCATGGACCTTTGATATATGGAACTCTAATTTTTTTTTTTTGCTCCTTTCCTCCCCCGTCTTTTGATGGTTCCATTGAAAGTTAACGACAAAGGGGGATGAGATAGGTTAAGTTAGAAAGCATTGATACAACGAACTAAAAAAATAAGGCGCGACAATTAGCTCTTTAACAATACTTAATAGAGATTCACAATAACACATACACACAGTGTCACACAGCCGCGAAATTGCAAGCCACCCAACTTTTTTCACAGCTCAATAAGTGTATAAAGTTCTATCTACTTTCTGCGATTTGAAAAGAAAAGTAAGGTTCTTTTTGTTTATTTTTAATAACATAGATCTAAAAATAATACACTTAAGGCTATGTGCGTCACTAAACACCTTTTTTTTTTATTTATCAATCAAATTACTCCAAACTTTATATGTATACTCCCTATGAATAACCATTTTAAAAAATGTGGTTAAAAATGTTTTCTTATTAATGGTTGTCATGGCAACGGCCGCCATATTGGATTTTTGTATATTGTTTTTAAATCGCTAAGGCTTTAAAACTATTTAAGCTATTGCTAAACAAAAATATACAATGTGTAGACCAATGATTCCAGAACATTTTCTATAGAATAGTTTCTGAATATAGTAAAAACTTTTTTTAATTTTTTTTTTCTAACCTTGCTAATTTTTTTTTTCAATTTTTTCAAATATTTTCTTGCAATTAAGACAAAATATTAATTCAATCTTAAAAAAATGTTCTATAGAAGTTGTTGTACATAGTATAAACAATAAGCTGGATAAGTTTGATTGAATTCTATGCAGAATTAGTGAAGGAGTAGTAAAAAAAGTGAATAAACATAGTATTTTGAGAAAAATCGAAAGAAAAGAAGACAAATTTATATAAAACTAATGTAAATACCTTACAAAAAAAAGTTATAAAAAAATAAGTAATTATTTGCCAATCGTGAAAATTATATTTTCATGTCCAGAAATGGTTGGGCTATTTAATTAAATTAGGTAAAAACTGAAAATACAAATTTTAGACCTTTTTACCCAAATTTAGTGTCCCACATAGCCTTAAGGCTTACAAAAAAAAATATTATTTAATAAAAAAATAAATCTAGATCTAAATCAATTTTTATACCATTATAATTAATGGCAAAATTATGCTTATTATAAAGTCATTAATAATGAAAATTATTACAATAATTTATATAGCACTGTCACATCCGATATTAAATGAAAGGAGACTTAGATTTATAAATAATGGTTCATGGTATATTCATATACAAATTATGTAATTCTACGAATGCATACATTCAGTTTTCGATGCATTATACAACTTTATATATTTTTGTAGAGATTTAGGCTTAGGCCTACACCTATCATGTTACACATGGTCGTAGCCGGGATGGGAGGGGTTCAAACCACATGCCTCAGACCTCATTGTCTGAAAGGGAAACTTTGTTTACTGCCGCAGTGCAGCCAGCTTAAACAAACTACAGTCACCAAATTTCATGAGCGTAGCCAAAATGGGTTTTGTGGTTTCCTTCCCCCTCCAGTACAAAAACTAAACCATTTTACCATTTTCTACCAGTCATTGGACTCAAGTGAATAGCAGTTTGGTTTTTGAATTTTTTTAGTGGAAGAGTAGCAGTCTAATTGCACTGTTGATATCACAGAATATGTATTTTTTTAAAGCTTAAAATAATGGAAATAGTGCTTGGCTCCGGGCTTCGCCCCGGACCCTACTGGAGGAGCTCCGGCGCTCCCCCGGACTCCCTGGCCGTCTCTTGGCGGTGTGTTCTGTCTAGAGAAGTGATGCTCGAAATACGGACCGCGGGCCAGATTCGACCCGCTACGTGGTTCCATTCGGCCCGCGAAAACGTCGGCACAAAGTGTAAATACTACTTCTAAACGACAAAAAAAAAAAAGGTTGAAAACTGAAAAAATGTATCGTATCTGTAACTACTTTTGGGCCCTCTTTTTTACTCTGGTAGATTGGTATCATGATCTTTAACATTTGTCTTTATGAATTAGAACTCTGAATGTAGAATCTACCAGGAAAAGTGAACCTATCTTTACTCTTTTTTGTTGTTGTTGTTGAACATGATAATAAAACAACATATTTATTTTTATAAAGAAAGAATGGATGTCTAATAAAACAACATAAAAACGGCATTATAAAATAAATATAGCGTCGTTTTTAGTTTTTGTCGCGAAAAAGAAAATGGTCAAACTACGCCTACCAAAAAGAGACCACAAATAGAGTCGTTGTTAGAACTACTTACACTGTTGTATACATTGTAAGTAGAGAAATGTAGTTATTTTCTGACGCGTAAAAATATAGAATTGTCTAAAAATCTATTAATTAAGTATATAACCCATATGTTTCTACCTAAAATAGTTTCAGAACAATTTCATTTTGTTTTTTGTAACTTTTCGGTCATGTGGCCCGCAAGACGCAAGATATGGTGTGGTAAAAATCCCCACCCCGAAAATATAAGACATGCCATTTGTGGGCCGGTTTTTATGGTAATGCCCGGGCCGATTTTGATACCCAGTCCGCCACTGAAATGAGCCCTCTTAGCGTCGTGTTAAAAAAATCTTTATACAGAGTAATCTGACAGATTTTAAGAAATAATGCAATAACCTACATCCATAGAACGTACTACTGGATCTAGTAGGAGTCATCCTTTTAGCGGCTACACACTTAGCGATCAAATAGCAGCGTAGGCCGTAGGGCCTATACTTCCTATAAAAAATATAGAGCTCACTCTATACATGTGTATAGTCTGCCCCTGCTTTTCAACGATGATTTTGACAGTGAGTCGAATCTAAAGATATGGCCAAACTAGCTCAACGTTCGCCTCGCTACAGTATTAAGGAGTATTTTTTACAGCCGCCAGCCAAAATGTTAATTTGTTAAAGGACAATTTTTTTTTTCTGATATCTTAAAGTATATTTAGTATTCAAACTCAACTGCTCCATTGGCACCCAAATATGCAAGAACTCATTAAAAAATGAACACACTTTACCTCACTGCACCAACAAAAAATAATTCTTTTTGTTCCTTAGTAAATTCATCACTTGGTATGCCCCTTACCGTTCGCAAATATATATTTTTTCACTCCTTTAATTTAGCAGCTATTCTGATCAGAAATCTAGAGAAACGACTGCCATTTTTTTTTTAAGTCATTCATTTAGCTTATCTTAGTAAGTTTATTACTTTTGTACTTTTATTGCCAGGGGCTACACACTTAGCGATTAAAAAGCAGCATAGGGCCTATACTTCCTAAAATATAGAGCTCACTCTATGCATGTGTATAGTCTGCCCCTGTTTGTTAACGATGATTTTGACAGTGAGTCGAATCTAACAATATGGCCAAACTAGCTCAACGTTGGCCTCGCTACAGTATTAAGAAGTATTGTTTTACAGTGATCATCTCAATGCTACATTTCGTGTCTCTTACTGTTTCTTAATGCTTTCTTGAGTTGAGGGGTCCCAAACAGAGGATGCATATTCTATTATTGGCCTAACCAAGGTTAAATAACATTTATGTTTTATGTTCTTATTTGATGAAACTATCAAAAAATCAAACAAAGCATTAGGGTTTTTTTAGAAGAAATTTCTATAAATCAAGTAACGTCCGCGACATATAAGATAAGATATGATTTATAGAAATAAAAAAAAATGCTTTGTTTGATTTCAGTGGCGTAGCGTAGGGGGAGGAGGGAGGGGGAGCTTTTGAAAATCCCCCCGGGCCCCCACTTAGGGGTCCCCCAAACGGGTGTCCGAAATTTGTTTGTAAATACATAAATTAATATATTTGATTGACAAATAGTGACAAGTACTAGTACGTTTTAAAATATTTTTCCGAAAGAGAAACGTTAAAGTTAGTTTTACATTTTAAAATGCAAATCTTTAATAGATTTGTTGCCGATTTATTTTACATACAAAAGAGATCAAACGTGCTTGCAGCAAAAACTAAGAATATTACTCTCTTTGTTGCCACGAACAGGGGCGTCCTTAGCAGTGCGCGAGACCTTGTGCGTGTGTCATGTGCGGGGCCCCGTAAGGATAAACTATATATACCGTACCACATCACGCTAACCGGCGTATCCGTCTCTAACTCTATAACAATAACAAGACATTATGTCTGCCTTAACGCTGTGGGCCTTCCTTTTTGTTACAAAACAGAACATTGCGTAGCCATTGTTGGCTTACTACAGGCCGCGCTAAGTGCTATATATACTGTATTGTAATTATTCTGCATAAAGAAAATTCAACTTTAAATAAGAAAAATTTGCATTTTTTTTTATTATTATAAATTTCAATTTGCAGTAAAAATTCACAGTTGCAAAAATTTACTGAATTGCTTAAAAAGTCTCTATTATAAGAATTTTACAATGAAAAAATATTTTTTAGTAATTTGTTAGGACAATATATTTTTTTAAAATAAAGAACATTTCTGTTATCTACCATTTTTACTTTTAATATTTAGTTGATATAACTACAAAAACAAAAAAAAAAAAAAAAAAAAAAAAATATTGTTACAAAATGAAAATAGCGCTGTATCTATCCAATGACCGTCAAATGACCTCTTTAGTAAAAATTCACAGTTGCATGACTTAATGTATGACGCGTAGGACATAATCATCATCTTTTTTTTTTGTTTGAAGTAACGTCTGTATTATATAAGATCTAGATCCTTAGAGGTAGTTGCAGCACCATTTTAACACCTCCTGAAGATGGAAGCGAATGTCAAAATGCAGGTCAAGACTTCGGGTCCCCACTGCGTATCACTTATATATATAGACAAGTAGCGTAGCTAGGGTAGGCCCACTTGATGCCCTGTAAGGCAGTTCCTCATGATGCGCCCCCCCCCCCCCATTTTAAAACAGCAAAAATATTCTTATTTTGAAATAAAGTTTAGTCATTATTTAAGCATTGTCTTTTCGCAAAGAATCTCTTTTCAAAAAGATAATGCAAGTGAATCTCATGTGCTTTCTAGCTGTAAACTATCGATAATTTTTTTTCCACTCGCTCTTGTTCAATAGACGAAATTGCCAAATTAATGAGTCGTAAATTCGTCATCGTTGATCGTAGTATTTCTCCATCAAAGTAAGTTTGGAAAAAACGTCGCTTCCATGTAGCCACACTTACCACAATAGTAAAGAAAAAAAAGGTAGGTAAATAAAAAATATGCGAATCCAAAGGGAATATCTGGGGACTGACATATTTTTTTTTAAATATAAAACTCCAAAGCACAGTAGATTTTTGTTTTTGGAAGTTCGGAGACTTCTGGAGAAACTGCGCCAATTACCTGAAGCCCCTAGACAAAATTCGTTTTTGTCTATGTCGCAGGGAGAACCATTGAGATTGATTTCCATCTGAGGATGCAATCATCATCATCAGTGCCGGCCGACCTCCTCGTGGTATATTCTGTTAACTGGAGTAAGTTCACCCTTGCTCTCGGGGTGTTCCGAAGAGAGCCTCAACTTTCCTAGCAGGCTCTCACGCTCTACTGGTGCAGAGCCCTGCTGGTGATGTTAGGGGAAATTATAAGCTCTGATTGACATAACTCCTGCACGATCGTCTGGTGTAGAGATTGTATCTGTCGGGGTCTATATAGGGCCTATAGCTTATGCTGAACTGTCATCCGCAGCCCTACAGACCAGTGAAGGGTCAGACCATTAAAATCCGTGGGCTCTAAACTGGTGGTTACAAACAAGGTCTCCTGCCCCACTCCACTTTCGTGGATTAAACTATACGAGTGAGGATTCACTAAAGGCGATTAAAATCTATATTTATCAAGGCGTTGTTCTTATAGGTTTATGATTTCATGAACAATAGGTCTAAGGAAGGTATTTCCATCAGTACCTCTTTCTTGTGCGTTGATAGAAAATCTTTCTTCATCTATTTCGCCTGGCTTTTTTTTTTTTTTTTGGTGGCCAATACATCTTTGAGGCTCTGCATGACAATGTAGGCTACCATAACATTTTGATCCAGAATTTAGATGTAAGGTAGATTGTGGGAAATAATAAAAATAATCAGGAGGCCGAGCCTTGCTCGGTAAAATAATTTCTAAACGAAGGTTATATACCCGAAGTCATTTTGGGAATATTTTAATAATTACGAAAATTAACGATTGTATAAAGACTACCATTCTGAAAAGTTGCTTTTGTGTCATTTTAGTTCTAAATGTAATTGTACATGGCGATTAAATATCAAGTCTCTTAAAGTGTAGACAAATCACAGCTCACGTCCGACTTATAGTTTTACAATTTGTTTTGTTTTGTGTAAAACTATTGTAGGCCTGCTATTATTGGCTTTGATCTGTAACTTCTCAGATGGTTACGTTCAGACATTTAATTATGAAATTAGTGTATTCATAATGGCTTTAGTACGAAACATCTAGTGACTCAAATCTCTACCTTATAGGGTAAAACAGGCATTTTTTGACAAACTGAAATGTCGCACTTTTTCATAATAGACTTAAATCATTTCATTAGCTTTCTAAAGAAACGTTTCCGTGGGGCACCTCTGTTACGCCAAACAATATGTTCGTCCCCCATACGGGATACGTGCCCTGCTCAGCCTGACTGTCGGACTATAAGAAGTTCATACCGGGTTTTGCCATCCATCCATCCCAGTAGTGCTACTGGTGCTACTGCCCAACCCTCCATTCAAATCTCTTTTGGGCCTTTCGTCACCACGCCCAAACCCCAAGCTTTTTACTAAGGCTTATAGTTAAATCAAAAGTGGCTGCAGCGTACGCAAACTTGTTGACCGCTAGCTAGATATTATGTTCAGTGTGAGTAAGTAAGGCGTAGAGAAGCTACGTTATCACCATTTCCTTTGTTTTGGTACGGGACATTAAGACACTGAAGCATGAACAGATGGTAATAATTTACCAGCAAAATAATATTTATAATAAGGCTTGACTTTGAATCCGAAAATTAATGAGGAATGCAGTATTTCCCGTGGCTACGCAGCACTAGATGTGACCTACATATTTTGCCAAATCAGGGCAAGCATAACCATTGTCCGAGTGTGTTCAATTAAGATTTTCTTTTCTTGTTTGCAAATAAATATTTTAGTTTACTGCTGTAAGCCTATCGTATGTCCATGATGGTTATTAAGCTCGCGTTAATTCAATGTGTAAATTATTAAATAAAACCATTATAACTTTTAATAAGGTTCCCGTGGTTTCCTTGTTTTCAAGACGCTCCAGGAAATCTCATGAAACCCATACACATGTCCTTAAAATAGACAAAACTTTAATGCAAAGACGAATTTATTTTCTAACACAAAAACTTAATTTTTACTTATTATCTTTAACCCTACCCTGACTGGACCGCGTGCAATCCACTTCACATATAGCCCGCAAATGTTAGGGTCGACTCTGGATATCATGTTCAGTGTGTGCAAGTAAGGCGTAGATAAATTGAAGAGTATAACAAAGTAAAAGTTACTCACGGGTTTACGCAATTTAAATGTAAAAATGGACCTCATTCACCAATCGCCATTTAATAATATTTATAAAACAATGAAAAAAAAAGTATCTTGTGACAGCCTTTATGGATGACATAATTTGTATAGAAGATATAGAGAATCACATGACTAAGTGTTGTTGATTAACGACTGGTGAATGAGGCCCATTTACGAAACCTTTAAAACACAATAACTGATCATACATCAAATTTAATCTCATAATTTTTCTTCCATAGTTTCATAATAGATCAATCCACACTAAGATGGTGCGCAAATGTTTAATTAGGTCGATTGATTAGTTGTTCTTGTTTGCGAAGTGTACTGCCGTGAGCCTAGTGACGTAAGCGGTGTCAGTTTTTTTCCCTTTGACGTTGTTATGTTATGATTAGAGAGTATACTAGTTTAGTTAGTTAAATATATTTTGTGTATAGTTTTTAGCGACAGTAAAAGTAGTGACGTAGAGAGACAGACTAATGACGTAGTAGACTTAGAGCGACAAGAAGACCAATATGGCGTTAGTTTAGAAGTAGGCTATTGTATGAGTAGTAAATTAGTAATTATAAGACTACACGGATTTCTCAGCATTAATGAATAAAGTGTTATGTATATATTCGAAAGTGTTGTCAGCTATATCCTATGATAGATGTGTGTGTGGCTCATATAGAATAGCAAGTGAAATATAGATAGTGGATAGATAGATAGTCATGGAAAAAAAATTTCATTCATAAAATATTCTAGCCAAAATTAAATTTTCGATAGTAAGACATCTTCTTTTCCGATATAACGGTCGACCTCGAGTTTTCCCGTTGTGGCCAATGAGTTGATAAATTTTTCTCACTAATTTGCAGATACGTTGAAATTTTAAAGAAAATAGTTAGAGCCGTTTTCGAAATAAAAAAAAATATATATATATACACGAATTGCTCGCTTAATAGTATAGGATTCATTTTTATTTTGTTGGGACATGGAACTATACTAATGGAATAATAGCTTCGAGATTTTATGATAGGAGTGCCATCGCGCATCTTTTTTTCAGAATCGTACTTTTTTGAGAAATCGATGATGATGCTAAAGAAGAAATTTACTCCACGAGCCACTTGCAGCGTGACCTCAGTGATTTCCCATTGGCTGTGCTTGGATCGACCTGCATTGACTGTAAAACTTTATTACACCATATTTTATTAGATCTGTACAAATTTCATCTATTCTTTGACTAACTGATTTCATAGATAAAATTTTTTTTGAATAAAGGATCGTCACAAAAGTTGTTTTTTTTTTTTTTTTTTTTCAGGCCACTTCGTTAAATAGGTCGATATTAGAATATGCGTCTTCTGTTTGGGATCTCTACTTAGGGAAACGTAGGCTAAAGAAACTAGAACATATGAAAAAAATAGAGCTGTGAGATTTATAACAAATGAATAATCACTTTTAATTAGAGTAACACCATTGGTAAAATTACTAAATGTACAGACCCTTTAGTTTCAGGACAGAAGACTAAAAAGTAAAGTAGCAATAAAACATTAAACATGAACTACAATTTAAAAATACAAAACCTAATAAAATACTTAGAAAGACACAGATAAAGGCACATGACTTGGTCCATATGATAGAAGAAATATTAATTAATTTAGTACTCCTTCTTTTATAATGCCGATAGGTTGCCTGAATCGCTAGGAAAACCAATGACTTGACAGGAATTGCAACATGGATACGCGTGGAACGAGAACATCTTCTGTGTTCAATTAAATTCTATAAGAAATATAAGTAACATTTTTTTCGTCATAGGAACATCTGAATTTATTTATTTTGTTTTCTTCGTTATCTTGTCTTTAAAAAAAAAAATGGAATTATTTCATTTTCACTTTTGTATGTGTTAGTTGAGCAGTTGACTTGAAATGACATACACATCTCATAATGAAATGACTGTAATAGTAGGCTAATAGAGACTAGTAGAGACTAACAAACACTTTCTTGTCTGTTTAAATGCTGCTTTATTCAAGTTAGATCGTCCATATATATAGGCCTAAAAGGAATTCAATTATCCCCCCCCCCCCCTATCAGTTAATTAGCACATTCTTTCGACATGTCTGCAATGTGGGTTACTGGGTTACAACAACAGGACGGGCCTTACAAAACAATAACATTTACTATCACAATGACTATTTTTCCCATTTAACAAAACAAAACAAAAAAATATTTATATAATGTTCTTTATTTATTGAATTAAAAATGATAATGAAACCAAAAAAAAATGGGCATTTCAAAATGATATTTATAAACATAGTCATCAATAAGTTCCACCATTTCTTTCCACAGTTAAAAAAAAAAAACTTTTCAAGGAATGTACAATGATCCACTGAAAAGCCCACATTATTGTAAGTACCTGCCAAATAAAGTATTTTATGGAACTGAAACAAGTGAACAGGACTTTCAGAGGCAAAGCTTTTTTTTAAATAATTAAAATGAAAATTCTAGTAAAACTATTAACAAATAAACAAAGGAGTGAAAAAAGAATTCTGAGCTCGACTTCTTGTTTATTGAAACCATAAGTTGTTTTGTTTTATAAATATAAATCACATAAACAAATAAAAGTGATTATATTTCATACACGAGTCATAAATATTTTTCTTTCCTAATTAACTAGCAGTTATAATTTAAATAATTACATGTTTAGTTTAAGTCAATCTAATTGGTTTCATTATTATTTAGAATTTTTTAAAAAAGTCCATGACATAGCTTTTACTCCAATCAATTAAATAAGTATCTTTTGCTAAATGATCTTCTAATGCTTGAAGGATTAAGGGCATGACATGGCCTAAATTGTGCCGATGAGCCTAAACTCAAACTCATCTTCTAATGCAGTGTTTCTCAAACTTTTATCTGTGCCCTCCCCCAAGTTTATATTTAAAAAAAAAACAGCCAGAGATTCTGTTGGAGTCCTATAAGCAAAGACCAGGAGGGTTTTAAAAGTGTATTAAAAGAAAAAAAAGCTTCAAATCATATAATTATAATGAAATTCTCCATTTTTGATGTTCTAATATATGTACAATATGTTGGTCTCTAAATTTACTTCATGAATGTTTATTCAGTTTATATAGACTCTTTTTTTTGTGTGGAAATATTGTTGTGTAGATAATTTAAAATCTTTTGGGCACTAAAAACATTTTTTTTCCTAGAATTAATAGTGGAATGGCAGCAGGTTATGTAGTCAATGAAGAAGGCAGCACTGGCCAATACTATAATGGGAAGGAAATTTGAGGTACATATAATGCATGGATGTTTGTAATGAAACATTTTTTTTTTGTCATGTAAAAGTCACCAAGAGAACTATGTATGACAGGAGAATTATAACCATTCTGACATGAGAAATTTCAAAAGAATCACATTAGTCAAGACATAAAAAAAAGTTTTCAGTTGATCCTGGTCAGATGCCTCGTGTGAGAATGGTAAAAGTCGATACTTTGATGAAACAAAGGTCTCTTACTTAAATCATTTTAAATGTTTGAACATTCTAAATCATGACCCAATGGTTAAAGGGACAAAGGGATAGGTGAAAGTGAATCATATTATCTTTAATATTCCAACATCTATTTATAGATACAATGGAAATACTTTTTTTTTCTTGTCCCTTGAAAAATAAATTGAAAGCATCCACATCCTCCTTGTAAGCAGGGAGGCGTGCCACACAGTTTCAGAAACGCTTTTGTAATGCAACAAAAATAAATTACAAAATAGCACAATCAATTTTTCAACAATTTTATCACATAGCATTAACACTGATGAGTTACTAACAACCATGGAATGTTTTTATATTGATACATTCGTGTCATATTATTTACATTTGAAAAGAAAAGCAACAGAGAATAAGGTATGGTAATAACCTTAACGAAAAGAGTTTTTTTTCTGGCTAATTGCTGAAAATCAGTTATTTAATAAGGAATCAAATAATATTGCCTTTTCATTTAATGCTGTCAAAAAGAGATGATTTTTTCTTGAAATGATCTTGATGGATTAAAAGTTGAAAGAGTACAGTTTAAAGACAAACAATTGACTAACAAGTTCTATATTATATATTATATTAAAGTACAGGAAGTATGAATGGAATAAATATTTTTAGATACTGAAAGAATTTATGATTGATATCATTCATGATAGCAGTGGCTTAAAAGTATACTTTTAATTTTATTACCTTTTGTCATAGCATAAAAAAATAAAAATTGTAATACTTTTGAAAGGAGAATATGTCAACAATATAAGGGAACATTGAAGTCATGATAAGAAATAACACAATAATAAATCATGTTCATTGGCATAGAAAAAGTTGTCATGATATGGCTCAGAAAAATGTAACTGCTTAATCATGATAAAACTTGGTGGTAAATTACATCACAAAGAACAAAAATTGAAATATTTTAAAATAAATTTTCTAATTATGATCAGCTAAAAAGCTTAAAAAATTGAGTAAAAAAAATGTGTCAAAAATAATGCTTATGGATCACATTCGACAATCTAGAAAAAAAAATGCACAATTGTAATTCCCCAGCAGAAGACCTTTGCGTAATTGCAGGAGAGCATAAAATAAAATAGAAGGTAGGGCTTTGCATTTCTCACTTAATTCTTTCTCTCCTATTTGACGATACCATCGTTGATTTGACCCTATTAAATTAATTTTTTGTCTTTCTATAAACATTAAGTTGTGTCACATAAAAAGAGCAAGCATTCCCCTTCAATTCTATATAAAAGAATAAAATATTTTCTGTTAACAAAGTTCTAGAAGTTTAATCATAACAGGAAAGTGAACTACAAATGAACAAAATTAATGATTCTGTCGGATCATGGGAAATAATTACGGACAAAAAGAGTTAACTAACATAACTAGACACCTAAAACTGAATTTCAGTCTGACATAGAAAGCTTTAGTTACACTTGTAATAAACTGAATGACTCATCAAAGGGGATAAAGAGCTGTTTACAGCCCAAATCCCAGCCATTGCAACAGGCTGTAAGAAAGGAAGTCAATTATAGCTTTATTTTGAGGGGTATACCAAAGAAGGGGATTTGCCAGTGACAGTCACAATCACAGTTAGTTTAATCTGAAAAATATGGATGTACATCTGGACACTAAATATGTAATTATATTGTAGTAATAAGCGGCATTAAAAAAAATATTATCAGTGTCAAAATAAGTATCAGTGAAAAAATAGCTACCAATAGCTAAAATTGGGAATTGTACACACTATTTTTATATATATATATCTGAGGGCGCGGTGGCTGAGCAGTAAAGCGCTTGGCTTCCGTACTGGAGGTCCCGGGTTCGAATCCTGGTGAAGGCTGGGATTTTTATTTCGGGATTTTCGGGCGCCCTTGAGTCCACCCAGCTCTAATGGGTACCTGACATTAGTTGGGGAAAAGTAAAGGCGGTTGGTCGTTGTGCTGGCCACATAACACCCTCGTTAACCGTGGGCCACAGAATCAGATGACCTTTACATCATCTGCCCTATAGACCACAAGGTCTGAAAGGGGAACTTTTTTACTTTACTTATTTTTAAGCTTATTGACATAGTTTTTTTTTTCCACTGTACCAGTGTATTAGTACCACTGAACCAGTATTGAAAAAAATTTTAATGTAGATTTCTCAAAAGTGTAAATACAGGATGTAAAATGATAACTCACATTTGTATGCCTTATTGAAAGAAGGAAAAATTTGTTGTGTGTCATTTGATAATAATAATTTGAAATGGGTTGTAATAGTTTCTTCAAATAAATTTGGTTTCAAAATGGAAAGTACTATATTTCACATCAACATTTTGTAAAGCGAAACAGTCCATAAGAATAAATAACCCATGACAATAGCAGGGCAGGTCAGTATATTTTACTTCTGGGACAACCTGAGATAACTTTGCATGAGGAAAAATATAAACATTGTCAATCACACATCCCAAAGTTGTGAACTTTTTTTTTAAGTCTTAGAAGTTGGGTAACATTATATAATTATATATATATAGTTTTAAAAGCAACATTTTACAGCTATATACCCAATTACAATCACCCTCATTCTCAATTTCAATAAAATCAACATTGGCTAAGTGTATTGTGACTGATGAGAAAAATGTACTTAGAAAATAAATATATCTTAATTAATAAATAAAAATTATAAAGTTTTTCTTTAAAAAAAAAGGCAACATTCACATCATAAAAGAAGCAAAAAAAAGTTAACCGAAATTTGAAAGGAACATCAGAAATGACTATAATTCTTAATATATATATATCAATAAATAAAAATTATAAAGTTTTTCTTTTTTTGTTTAAAAAAAAAAGACAACATTCACATCATAAAAGAAGCTAAGAAAAGTTAACCGAAAATTGAAAGGAAACATCAGAAATGTATATAATTCTTTATATATATATATAAAGTGTGGTAACATTATACACCTTGTTAAGGTAAAGTTAAATTATCTTCCCTAGCTCTAGGATAAAAGT
>JADKLZ010000728.1:24084620-24100498 GCA_021533235.1 Biomphalaria straminea
AACATTCTTACAGTGTGATGTTGGCATCTTTTAGGCTATAAGTATCATTTTATATACATCATTTTATATACATACTGCATCAAAGATGCCAACATCACACTGTAAGAATGTTTTCTGTTTTCTTACAAAAAAATGCTATCACTAGGTATAGGGGGATTGGTGGCTGAGGGGTAAAGCAGTTGGATTCTGAAATGAGAGGTTTTGAGTTCCAATCCCTGTGAACACTGGGATTTAAAATCAAAATTAGGGTGCCAAACTCTATTCAACTCTAATAGGTTCTTGACAGTTTTTAAGCTTCAGCTATAGATAAAGATGACATAATATGCACCATGGATGGCAGGTTGAAAGGGGTAATGTATTACTATTCTACTATAGTGTAGTGACATTTTTATTATCACTTACTTAAAAAAACATAAAAATACACAAAACTGAGTAAAAGATGTACATAATACTATTTACTGTATAATAAACTGATCTTTTTTTTTTGTTATAAAATGTTTGTTTCAGTAGAATGTAATTGCAATCAACGTATTATTATATTTGCAAACAGAGAGACAGATGAGCTACATAAAGCAATTGAATATATATATATATATATCTGTAATCTATTTAACAACCTGTTTTATAAGCACTCATAATATGTATATTATTGATGTTATTTAAACAGTGTTACTGTTCTTCACTACTGAAATGGTTTTTATTCTCTTCACGACATTAACATCTTTAGTGACACTTTGTTTGCAAGAGTATGTTATTTGGCATTTTAAAAAACAATGTTAGACAATGTGGTCCCTTTTAAAAAACAACATCATTTATTTAAGACTCCATATGGTATTTGGCCTGATATTATTTTAAAAATCTTTCAAATTTAAAAGATATTTCAATAAAAAAAATACATTACCAATGGGTAAAGGCCAGTTATCCATATAATAAATTATTACTAGTAGGTATAATAAGTTCAATAGATATTAAATGTGAATGCAGTCCATTGCAAGTCAAGGTATAATTTCAGAGTGTCATCTTAAGAATCTGAAAATCCTCACCAGCACTCAATAAAATTCCTTAATATTTTACTAAGTACACCACAACAAGAGGTGTAACACTTTTTCTAAACTATAAATGATAAACACATATTTATGTCATTACCTAAACATGAAAGGTAACAACTCAAAATGCACAATACTTCATTTCTCTCAAAACATAACAAAAAAAACAACAACAATAGCATCTGCAGGAAATCAACAACAGCTGTTAAACTGCCATAATGTGCAACAAGCAAGGCCTTTTTGGGAGGGCAGTTAAGAGGAATACATGCTTTAACACACCATAAGAAAGATGTTTCTTAAAAAAATGGTTGAGTCAATGCATGTAAACTTAAAAAAACAAAACAAATACATTAGTTAAAAAAAAACTACCAGTATGTCAGCAAAAGTCTTGAGACTTAAAGAGATGAGGTGAAAACCTTAGTACACACATCTCTTGTCATTAAGCATATTACAAACAGATTTGCTCTTCATTACTTCTAATAAAAAAAATATGGAGAAACTTAAATCCTACTACTGTCAAGATATAATTTTCTTACAAAGTAAATACTGCTCAGACATCTAACAAGTGGGCGTTAAGTTCGAATCCCCACTTGAACAGATTGTATTTGCTGAGCGCCTAAAGACAGCATGGATAACTTCTCCCAGATCTCCCTCCCAACACTGGTACAAAAAGCAATTTAAAATATATATATCTGTAATCTATTTAACAACCTGTTTTATAAGCACACATAATATATATATTATTGATGTTATTAAAAGTATTGTTGTGTAAAAATGTTTTTTTTTACAGTGTAAAATGATAACTTTTATACAAGTAGTTATGACATCTTTCTAGAAACCATTACAAGAATATATATTTTAATTTGGTTTATACAAATTTCAAAAAAAATCTTTATGAAAGATATTTAATTATCAGCTTTTAAAGCCTCTAAATTAGGTTTTTCAAACTGCCACTCCTGAGTTTTGATGGTCACATCACAAGGATTCATGTACACCTCTTTCGTAGTTGCATCTGTATCCATACACAAACCACTAATGGGATGAAAAATCTGGTTGGTATCCTGTGAACAAAGAAACAGATTTAGTGCCTTCAATACGAAGATAAATTATTATGTACCTGTAGGTCTGTTAAAAAGTAACTTTGTAAGGTGGTTACAAAAACTAAAAGTATAATTAATAACATGGTGCCAGGAGAGATCAAATTCAGCTGACGATGAATGTAATTCTAAGCTGCAAGGAAATTTACACCTGACCACCAGAAAGTTAACTAAAATTGGTCTCTGTAATGTCAAAACCGAAGGAAAACTCTAGCTATAAAAGAATATGCTTAAGTAATTGAAGGATGCAAACACTTGATAAAGAAAAGAAGTCAATTCACTTGAAATGAGGACTAAAACTAATGACAAGACAGCTCCAAATACAAAAGGAAATACATTTTGAGTTCTTGCACTGGCTTTTATGTAAAAACCTAGATTCTTTTTTCACTCTTTTTTGTCTCAATGTACTAGTACAAATTTAGTTAACTTAGATCACCAAGCAGTGCCTACTTGTTAATGCGACAATCAGCCAGTTGAAAAAAAAACCACAAATGTCCTTAGTGCACACATCAAACAATGATGTTTTTCTGGCCTAGAACTATCCCAAAAGGAGGCATGGTCGCTAGTGGTAAAGCACTGAGGGGGTCCCAGGTTCAAATCCTGGTGAAGATGGGATTTTTTTTTTTTTTTGTCATTATGAATCTTGAGGGTCTCTCTTGAGTCCACCCAGCTCTAATGGGTCCCTGGCATTAGTTGGCGAAAAGTTAAGGCAGTTGGTCATTGTACTGGCCCCGCTACATCCTCATTAACAGTTGTCCACAAAAACAGATCTGCCCCATAGATTGCAAGGTCTGAAAGGGGAACTTTAATCATGAGCTTGTGAAGATAATATTCAATTAAAAATCACTGAACTACTCAGATGCCACTATTTCAAAGACTGAATTAAAAAATAACCACTCTCTAGCACAAGCCACTTACCACATTATATTTAAATCTTTGATTTCCTTGCATTCCATGGCAACTGAATAATATCACAGGGGTTCTGGGCTTGCTTTCTGATACATCAAAGCAGAGTAAACGGCCTTGAGGTCGAATATCTTTATGCCAGGTCAATTCAAATTGCTTTATTTTAAAAAAAAAATGACAATATAAGTAACAAATCATTAAATTTTTCTTGTAGCTATAGAAATAATTTATCTAAAATATCAAGTAGAATGTAAAGAGAATGAATGCATGTATGTATGTCCCGCATAGAAATTAAAACCGTTTGGCTAATCTTGATCAAAACCATTTGACCAATCTTGACAAGAGGGTGCGGTGGCTGAGCGGTAAAGCACTTGGCTCTGTACTGGAGGTCCCGGGTTCAAATCCTGGTTATTTCGGGTTTTTCGGGCGCCCTTGAGTCCACCCAGCTCTAATGGGTACCTGACTTTAGTTGGGGAAAAGTAAAGGCGGTTGGTCGTTGTGCTGGCCACATGACACCCTCGTTAACCATGGGCCACAGAATCAGATGACCTTTACATCATCTGCCCTACTATAGACCACTAGGTCTGAAATGGGAACTTTACTTTTTTTTTACAATCTTGACACATTGGTGGCCTCTTGGTATTTCATATAAAGGATATATAATACAGATATATATTACAGATGTGTTGCTAGAATCTATATTTTGTTCTAGGTACATTATCATGAACATTAATTAAATGAAACACTTATGTAATTAAATGAAACATTTATGTGACAGTGAAAAAGCCTGTGTAATCAACATGTCAATTTATTGCAACAGAAAGCATTTTCTGACTGCGCACAAAACATCAAGGATAACAAAAAAAAAGGTACACTAATTCTGCATACAAGAAATATGAAGAGTCAATGTTAATGTCAAGAAAAAAACATTTTGTTTACCTGTTCCTTAGCTCTTGCTGTTGAGTCAGCACAAGTTTCAACAGAAAATGTATCACCCTGGCTCTTGAACTTTGTATCTATACATAAATCAATAGCCATGTTGCGAATCTATAGTTAGAAATAAAAAAAAAATACAATCAAAACTTGATAAAATTTGTAAAGATAATGTGACAATTGCATTTGAAAATTGAAACTAATAAAAATGTCTCATTTTGCTTAATTATAAATAATAAACTCAAATTCTGGGAACATGTTGAAAGTTCAGGTTTTGGACTGTTTCATATTAGCTATCAACAATTTGTGTGCGATAAAGAAATAATTAGTCGTAGTAATAAATGTTAAGACTGACTGAGCCTTTAGCCATAGCAGGTGGCTCCACTGGTGGGTAGAACTTGACCAGGTCAAAGGCTACTTCTTCCATGAACCACTTGAAAGGTTTGCAGTTCAGTTTTTGTCGGATAGCCTTTTGACTCGTTAGATCTCCAGCATCCAAAGTACGGTAGTGTGGTCGATGGCTGTAAATATAATCAGCATACTCATCCATCCAAACTTCTGCAACACGTTTATAGTTCTGAAAGAAAAATAACAAAAAGTATTAAGGAATAACAAAATTCTTTTTAAAAGCAAGAGATTATTACATTAAAAAAGTTGCAAGACCATTTCACCAGTTTATTATGACATCACCAGTCAAAAGGCAAATTCATTAAAAAAATTTTTTTGCATTATGAATGCAAGAGATTTTGCAAATCTAAAAACTTCCAACAAAAATTTTGTCACAAAAGCTAAAAAATAAATAATATTTCTTACTCGACCCAGAAAATCACCAACTCCTGGATTTGAAAATGGGGCAAATTTGCGATATATATGTCCTATTCTTGAACAAGGGGCATCAACCATTGTACCCCCACATTGCCAAATCTGAAACCAAAATGAACAATATAGTTTATACTACAAAAATCTCAATTCTACAGGATGTTGTAATGGAGGCAATAACATTTATACATAGTAGTTATCAGATCATGTGAAATGTTTTACCTTAAAAGAGAGCTCATATTGTTCCCCTCCCCAAATATCTAGACCAGGATCATAGCCACCAAGCTCCCAGAACCATTCTTTACTGATAGCAAAGAGTCCCCCAGCCATGACAGGATTGCTGTGTAATCATAGAAATATATGAAAACAGTGATTTCATTTAAAATATCTACCTGCTAATTATAAATATAGCTAAACATATAGGTTTCAAAGGAGATATAAAACATCTTGAAATAAATAAGATAGCCTAAATAAAAATTATAATTAACATATAGGTTTCGAAGGAGATATAAAACATATTGAAAAAAATAAGATAGCCTAAATAAAAATTATAATTAACATAATGGTTTCAAAGGAGATATAAAACATCTTGAAATAAATAAGATAGCCTAAATAAAAATTATAATTAACTACCTATAATAAGGCTCATACGTACGCAAAAGGCTCAGAAGGTCTTTTTTTATCCTCCTCTAAAAGAGGTAGCCTCTTATAGTAAAACTCCCAATCAAATGCTCCCCTTGCACCCTCATCCTGAGCTCGATATTCAAAGTTTTCATAATCAATGACATCGATGAATGGGCAAACAACTGTTCTGTAGTTCTGAGCAATGGGCTCTAGATACAAGAAACAAGTTTTCTGATTTTAAACATTGAATAAACTTATATTAATACTGATTCCTTTTGATACTTTAAATAATCTGACATCAAAAGATATTCTGATGGCAGGTTTTATATTGCAATGTTAACAATTCTTTCAAAAAATAATCTGACATCAAAAGATATTCTGATGGCAGGTTTTATATTGCAATGTTAACAATTCTTTCAAAAAATATTTGTTTGTGTTATTATAATTAATTGCTAAAATAATTCTCTTGAGATTCTAGAATATAAAATAAAATGTCATCAAAACTTTTTATAAAACATTATATAAATATTTATATAATATAATATAAATATAATTATATAAAACATTTTCTACATGACATCAACAGGAGAAATTTTAAAAGAATCATTAAAGATTACAACATATTTACCTAGAAGTGGAGGCAAAAAGTTGATGTTACATTCAATGTGAGAATCCAGGAAAATAAGAACCTCTCCAGTAGCATGCCGTGCTCCTAACAACCTTGTTCGAATCAATCCTTCTCTTTTCTCAGCTCGTACAATCTTCACATTGGTAAAATGTTCCTTGACATAATCATCCAGTGGCTTCTTGCACTCATCTTAAATAACACACAAAATGTAGCCACAAAATAAATCAAAAGAAAAGAAACAAATCATTTTCTTTTAAATTTAAGGCATGCAAGTGAAGAATTCACAAGCTAAAGACAGTGACAATTTGGTACCTTTATCACTGTGATCATCAGTCAAAATGATCTCCTTCACTAGTTCCTTAGGTGCCCTATTGATTATACTGTAAACTGATCTCAACAAAGTAGACAGATGTTCATTGTGAAACGGAAGTATGAAACTTGCAGTTGGTAAAAACTTAACATATTGTTTGCTTTTACAGCTGAAAAAAAAACAAAACAATGATAATGAGATGGACATATTGTTTCCTTAACATGAACTTAAAAATATAATTCCTTTAGCTTTAAAGCTTTTTAAATCAGCTTAACTACAAAAATTTATCATCCTTTAACAAATGACCTCATAAAAAGATTTTAAAACCAATGGGTTCATTATTTCAATAGCAACACAATTTCATAAATATTTTAATCAAACTAGATTTAAAAAAAATGATTTTAATTACTTAAACCGTACTGAGGATGTCTGATGTCTTTAATAGATCTCTGTAATGATATTTTGTCACTGACCAGGGCATTGAACCCATTACTTCTGTATAATATATTCTTCTGTTGTTCATCTTCTGGAGACAGTTTGAAGGCTGAACCTTGCTCACCTGGACCTGTTGTAAAAAAAAAAAATTCAATGAATAAAAATTCATTTTAATTGCCACAATGTTCCTCAGTGTTAATATCGTCACAATACAAGTGATAGGACAAAACAGAAAAACAGAAGAAAATTAGAAGAGAACTCAAAAACTTAAAGCAAAGCAAGAAAATAAAATGTCACTAGTGTGAAGTGTACACTTCAAGGTGACAGAATTAATACTTAATTAGACTTAGATCTGGCGCCATTTAGCACATTGGGCAGCAAGCTGTCTCCAAAAAGATCTGTCACTGGAAATGTCTGAAGCCTCTTCCCACCAGGTGTCCATTGCTCTTAGGTCCTTCATGAAAGTGTGGCACCAAGTTATATGAGGACATCCCTGTTTGTGCTATCCTGGCATTGGCCTGGGGACACGACAACTCGTTCACTGACATTTCGTTCACGCGACTATTCGTTCACCAGACATTTTGTTCACGCGAATATTCGTTTACCAGACATTTCGTTCTCGCGACTATTCGTTCATCAGGCATTTCGTTCACGCGACTATTCGTTCATCGGACATATCGCTCACGGACTATTCGCTCACAGACAACTCGTTCACCGACAGTTGGTTTACGACAAATTGTTCACGCGACAAATCGTTCACTAACAATTCGTTCACAGACAAATTGTTCACAGACTAATCGTTCACTTGATATTTCCAAAAACAAAAAATTGCTAGAGATCGGGCCTAATCCGAAATTCTTTTTTATTTTTTTTATTTTTTTTTTGTTGTTAACATTTTGTTATTGAGGACAGTATGTGATACAAATTATACTTAAAAGAAAAAAAGAGATCTTACAAGCTAGCTGAAAAATTTAAACGGGCCCTTACTTTACTATAGGTAACATTTTTACTTTCACCTTTAATATACCTTTACTCCACCCCCTCTTTTTTTTCATCTACCGGGAATCATTCAACTGGAAACTTAACACCTAGTGGCTCCTCTGGAAGTAATAAAACTTTATTAGACATTGCCTATACACATTTTCAATCTGTTGACATTGAAAATATCTACTAGACACTAGTATAGCACTTTCCATCAAGTTTAAAAGGAGTTCTATTTTATTTTTATTTTAGTTAACTTGTTTCTATATATGACCACCCATTGGTAGACTAATTTGATTACTTGGACTTCAGTAAAAAAATTTATTGAAACAATTTAGTTATGTTTTATTTCGAAAATTTTATTTATACGACAGGGAACCAAAATATTTCCTGGTGTTGTAGGCTATATTTAATTAGTTTTTTTTTTGTCAGATGTCTTAATTAATAATTATCAACCTTAGATCTGTATCTAGTAGTAGTATGTGACGTTCAGAGTTGAAAAGTTCAAAGATGACAATTTTAAAAAAAACACACTTTCACCAATGTTTTGCAAACGCGAAGATGAATGTAAAAAACAATGACATGTCCTTTTATAAGTAATGGTTCCCTGTCCGATAAAGTTTTATTACCATTAGAGCCGCCATTCTGTCTAGCACTCCACTAGGTGTTAACTAGAGTATCCAGCGAATGGGTTGATAAAAAAGGGGGGGGTATAGGAAGGCTCTAAAGATGGTTAATCATAACGACATGATGAACTAGGTATGTTAATTAAACATCTGGACCACTATTAAGAATATTAGTAAATATGGGTAGGGCGAACAAAGACTACATGACGGACATGAGTGTAAAAGGAGGCCTACATGTTGAAAGTAAAAATGTTAGGCCTTTCTGTAGTAAAGTGAGGGCCCGTTTAAATGTTTCAGCTAGCTTGTAAGATCTCTTTTTTTCTTTTAAGTATAATTTTTATCACATACTGTCCTCAATAACAAAATGTTAACAACAAATAAACAAAAAATTAAAAAAGAATTTCGGATTAGGCCCAATCTCTAGCAATTTTTTGTTTTTGGAAATATCGAGTGAACGATTAGTCTGTGAACGAATTGTTAGTGAACGATTTGTCGCGTGAACGTTTTGTCGTGAACCAACTGTCGGTGAACAAGTTGTCGGTGAACAAGTTGTCTGTGAGCGAATAGTCCGTGAGCGATATGTCCGGTGAACAAATAGTCGCGTGAATGAAATGTCTGGTGAACGAATAGTCGCGTGAACGAAATGTCTGGTGAACGAATAGTCGCGTGAACGAAAAGTCGTGAACGATTTGTCGGTGAATGAAATGTCAGTGAACGAGTTGTCGTGGAACCCATTGGCCTCCATGTTATCACAATTCTTGGTATGTGTATTTCATTTTTTGGAAAACATGTCCCTCAAACTTCATGTGGTGCTCTGTCACAACCTCATAAAGTGGTCGACTCCCAGCTCAGCATAGGATTTCTTTGAGACCTGATCTCTATAACTAACTCCTAAAATCTGCCATTTTTGTTGAGCCACATTTAGTCTTTTCTCAATTTTGGCAAATGACTTTCATGTCTCAATGTACTGTTTGGATGACGATCGTGTTATGTAGGTGCATTTTTTGTCTCTAGTCCAATAGCTTGGCTTATCCAAATAGGATGCAGCATTTGACATTTGAAAAATGTTCTCCGCCTTTCTACTAAGCCTGCCAAATCAGTGTACTAGGCATCCCTATCATTTATGATGCTTCCTATGTATGTGAAATTGTTCAACTCTTCAAACTCTTGAATCCCCAAGGAGCATGTAGACTTTAACAAATAAAGCACTAATCCATTATAGTTTAACTACAAAAGAAGACTTCTATTTAAAAACAGCAAGAACATTATCTGATGTAAAAGTTGCTGAATTTTTTATAGTGAATGTACTAAGCTGTAAGCTGACTATTAGAATTCGGTCTACAGACACATCAGGGGCAATGTGTTCTATTAGCTAACAATCAATGACCTAACACCAACAAACTTAAAAAGTGGTAGTTGAAATTAAATCTTGACTCCATGGTATTTACAGTAGGCAATGAAGAATCCAAAAGAAAGCCTGGTCAATAATATTGTATGAACAAAACAGCTTTGGATAATGAAAAAAAAATCCAATATTAAATATTAACCTTGTCGCTTTGACTCCTCCTCAATAGACTTGTGATCATGCCAATCAATTTTCTCTTCCACTGGCCTGGTTTTCTCAAGGATTTCTTCGAATACCTGGAAAATATTATATATATCTTTTAAAGAAAAACACCATGGAAATGTCGCATTTATAATTAAAGTTAACAGCAAGGAGGCCTACTCAATTTCAAATCGAGAGTCATATCAAATACCAGAGGTACTTGCACTACATTTGTATTCCATTACTTCTTGCTTATTTTTAACCCAAGACGTAGATCTTAATTACCCAATTATTGATTAATTCATGCAAGTAGGAAAACAAAAATATGTGTCTTGGATCAGAAGTAAACAGGATTTAGAGATGGAGACAAGACCAATGGTTATAGAAGGTCTTAATACTGACCTGCCACATGGCAACATGTGGCCAGTTTAGACCACATCCCAGGAACAACATCACGACCTGTGTCATGGCAATGAGCCATAGGTCAAAACAGCCCACAATCTATAATGATTGATCTTAATGGAGTGCAGAGAAGGAAACTATCAGTGCAAGCAGCTTATTTATTTTTGTAATTGACTTAATTCATTCCACTACATCCCCTTTTCCCTTTATTCTCTTTAAAAAAAAAATACTTATGCATAAAGCTACAAATTTGAACCAAATTTGGTTATATTCTTTAGCAAAACTCAAGTAATCTTTAAAAAAAAAAAAAAAAAGTAAAGTTCCCCTTTCAGACCTTGTGGTCTATAGGGCAGATGATGTAAAGGTCATCTGATTCTGTGGCCTACGGTTAACGAGGGTGTCATGTGGCCAGCACAACGACCAACACTGGCAACAGCCTTAACTTTTCCCCAACTAATGTCAGGTACCGTACCCATAAGAGCTGGGTGGACTCAGAGGCGCCCAAGGATCCCGAAAAAATAAATCCCAGTCTTCACTGGGATTCGAACCTGGGACCCACGGTTCAGAAGCCAGCTAGGCGCTTTACCGCTCAGCCACCGCGCCTCCGTTTAAAGAAACTTATGAGGTTTTTGAAAAACAAATTAGAAAAAAAGAAAATAAAACAAAAAAAAAAACGTAAATAAATATAGTGTTGCGTGCCTATTCGCGGTGTTGTACACAAGGTAACTGTCACAAGTCAAACACCAACGAAGGCCGAACAATAATAGAGTAAGTCGACAATCGATTCAACTATAAACCTCTTTTAATAATCAAGAAGGGATCCGTCTTTTGTCTTTCTGTAGCCTCACTCAAAATAAACGTCTTGTCCTTAGCGTCGACTAAAAGCGTTCTTATTTTAATCTCACTATTCGTCATTTCCGTCACTAATTAAAACTTACCCCGAAATAAATCTACGCTCTAATCATGTCATAACAATAAACATAAAATGTAAATTAAAGCTCAAAGAATAAATATTTTCAGTCAAAGAATCAGTAGGCCTAAGTCGGCTACCAATAAATAAGGTAAGAAAAAAGAGAAGTGGACGATATGAATTAGAAAAACTTCTAGGCTACCGAGTCGTGACTTGTACATATAGACTGGGTAAGTAGTACATGTATCCTAACGCGTATGGGGAAGAAAAAAAAACACGTGAGCAAGAAGACTAGCACTTTACTTTTGACCACGTGACTTCAAAAGGTCTTCTAGAGATTGTTGACTTCAAATGAAAGATCAAAACATCCGCGTAGATTTAATTATTAAATCAAAGGGGCGCCGGAAACGCAGTACAAGAAGACTATATGTTAACCTAATGTACTTTTATGATGAAGGGGAAAGAGACCCCCCCCCCCCGTCATAATTAGATTTCAAGACCACGAGATCGTTGAAAGAATTGGTACAAGATGGCGTGGAGACATTTTTTGTGTGTGTCTACTGTGAGGTCAAGATTCTTTCCCCTTTACACGGACACTCTTCTACTTTTTGTTTACCGTGGAAGACATAAACACGTTCTAGATAGTGTAGCTGTTGATAGTGTAGCTGTTGATAGTGTAGCTGTTGATAGTGTAGCTGTTGATAGTGTAGCTGTTGATGATAGTGTAGCTGTTGATAGTGTAGCTGTTGATGATAGTGTAGCTGTTGATAGTGTAGCTGTGGATAGTGTAGCCCGTTGACTATGTTGCAAGCTAAACTCTTATGTGTCTCCGAGAACCAATTATCTTACGGTGCAATTCCGGGCATGCGAACTGGTAACACGATGGGCCTGGGTGTGAACTCACGACCATATCCTGCACTAGATTTGAGTTACATTACGTTATCATATGCTTTCTAATGAGGAAGCTCATTAACTCTCAACAGCAGCAGTAAGTTAAACAAAAAATAAACCGAGATCCAATAACTGGTCAGGACCAAGAACCAAGATTTGAACCACAGCTCTGTATTATGTGTCAATCCTTTTTTTTTATTTGACCAGGGTCGGTCTTAGGCATAGGCGGGAAGCGTGGTCGAGAGGCTAAGTGCGGCTTGAGCTTGGCTTGCTTGGCTACCTAGAAGGGGGCTCGAGGTTCGACACCCAACTCGGGCAGAGTTGTGTTTACTGAGCGCCCAAAGGCAGCACGGGAAACCAACTCCTAGATACCCCCTCCCCCCCACTGGTCCACAAATGAGATTGGACCAAAGCGCTTTGAGCATGCTATAAGCATGAAAGTAGCGCTATATAAAAGCTATAATAATAATAGGCAAACTGGACAGCCGCCTAGAGCCTCCAATTGGTGAAGCCTCGCACAGGAGTCAAGGCAATTTTTTATTAGAACAAATAGTGAAACTTGTGCCCAGTGTTATTGTTGGAGTACCTTAGCTTTTAAAGAAATAGACTAATTTTATGTTTTCGCTGTTTATTGATTAGGGCCTCCAATTATCTAAGGTCGGCCCTGCTTTGACCAATAAATTACATTTCACTGTTTCAGTGAAAGCGAATGTGTGCGTAACGTTAGTCCGAGAAACAAACTAACAGCTCCCCTTTAGATGTCAAGCAAAAAGCAACACAATACATAGTAAGAAGAGAACAGATTGCAACATTAATATACGCAATAAATCAATAGAAAACAATGTTAGAAAGACAGTTTGGGTGGAAACAGAAACTCAAAATAGGCCCCCGAAGTGGTCCACTCAGGCTGGTAAAAAGACATAATTCAATATTTTCATAAAGAATTGAAAGAATGAAATTCTATCAAAGACAAATGACAGAGAAAAATAGAAAAAGAAGGTTGACAGATCTAATGTGGTGCACCAGAGGTCCAGCAGACAAAAGGATAGGTGAAAGTGAAGTTGGATGTGAACCTGGCCTAACTTACGTCTTATAATGAATATCTAATTGATCTTATTGTTTTGTAAAGGGCCAATCTCTTATTCCTAAAGAAAAAAAAAATTAAATTTCTTTTTGTCTTTTTTTTTTTCTTCCTAAAAAATTCATTTGGTTAAGTATCTGATATTCATGATGTCTTTCTGCAATTTACGCGATAATATGAAAAACTACTTATTAATTCTTCTAAATTATATTGAACTTATATGCATGCTAAATAGATTTTTTTCTCTTAAAAAAAGTAAAAAAAATTGTGTAAACGTTGTAGTTAGTATAACAGAACTTACTTAATTTAGCAATACAAAGTAAAAAAAAAATTTTTTTCACAAAAATCTAAAACCCTTGCATAAATGTGTTTAAAAAATTGGCAAATTGTTATCTCCCCTACGAAAGAACCTCTCGTGTTTGTTACAATTAATACTTAATAGTTGTAAAAGTAGTGTATTCTTATGAAAAAACTGCTTGGATAAGTGATTTAAAAAATTAGATTTTTCGCTTTCAGAAAAAAAGTAGCCGTTGCATCAGAACTTTGAATGGCCTAAAATATTTTGATGTCGGATTTTTACTATCTTTTCTAGTTTACGAGATCTCAACGGGACGGTCGGACGGACAGACATTCCACACAAAACTAATAGCGTCTTTTTCTGGGGCCGCTAAAAATCAATCAATATACACAATCAATCGATGTAACAGGTGTCATATATCAATAGTGTATACTGTTAGTGCATCGCACAAGTCGTTTAAAAAAAATGCAATAATAAATAGATTATAATTCAAGAAAAAAAAGTGGTCACAAGTAATTGATTAAAGCTGTACTATTCGAGTTATCTTTAGGTGGACAATCATCTTGTCGAGGCTGTTAATTAGAGACTTTATTTATAATTATTACTAATTTACGTTTTGTGTTCAACATAGATGATCGCGTCATAAATGAGGCGAAAGAATTGGAAAGATCGCGAAGATTTACCTGCAGGAACATACTAGGCAAAGGGAAGGGTGGCAAACTGATGGGAAAACGTTGGCAAGAGAGCAACACAAGAGTGTAAAGGATCGGTGGAATTTGTACTGATCAAAAGATTGGTTGCGTCTTTCTGTACGCTTAGTATTACTATTTATTTCGGTCATGTCATCCTCGGTCATTTCAGTTTTGGTCACTTCATCCCCTGGTCATTTTATAATATGATCCAACAAGTAAGTTTAAAAAGTATATTTCATTTTTTTATTTATACGACAAAAAGTGTAACATATTAAATAAAAATATAACTTAATGTTAATAAATAAATAAATATATATATATATATATATAAATGTAACATGTAGCCTTTAGACATAGAGCTAATGTAAAAACTAATTTTGCGTGTTAATCTAAATCAATATGATAGACAGTACGTAGGTACGGAAGACGATCCATCAATTCATATTGCTCTACATGTTTTGTCATTTCTTGCCCAGTGTTGAATATTTCTTCCTTGGACGTTTAAAACAAAGCGTAAAGAGGTTATATGAATCGGCTCCAGAGAATGGTTGAAGTCAGCGTTTAATAAAGAAAAAAAAAAGATGCGTCCATATTTTAGAAAAAAAACGATTAATTAAAGATAAACTGAAGAATGGCCAGTAATCGGTGACAAGATCATAAGCATAGACATATATATATAGACTGGCCGATGAAGAACAAATTATTATTGGAAAAATTTGGGCAAGCATAGATTTAGTTATATATATTTTCCTATGTCTTTCAATATGAAATTGTTGATATGGTGCGCATAGGTGCATGCGTAGCCTATAAAGGCTAATATTAGGAATAATGAAGTTTTGTACTTTTCAAAACTAAAGATCATAGTTATATATAGACTGAAATTTACGTCATAGAATTTATAGCTCATTTGTCATCATTTTTTTCTAACGTAGATGTGGACATAAAACATATTTGACTCTTCCTAAATGAAAATAAGATCCTGTTTCCAGTCTATATATATATGTCTATGATCATAAGTTTTCTAATCGTTCTCATCTCTCAACTCAAAAGATTTCCACTACTTCCACCATGCATTGGCCTTTGATCAATACATTAAGCGCGGGATAATATTGACATCCCCTACATAAAATAGAAACAGTATAACTAAATACAAACCCATCTTTTCAATAAATTTACATCTATTATTTCATTTCTGAACAAGTATGAAAAGAGGAGGACAACACTATAAACACAGAATAACTGTCAAAAATATCTAAAAGCATAACATTTATATATTAGATCTAAAGAGGGCTTAAAGGCGAAGCCTAAAGAGCACAACTACACAATGACTAAGAAGTTGAAATTTCGTACAATAATTCTAGAACATGATAAAACAAGAATCAATTTCATAAAAATTAACTAATTAGTTAATTAACTATAAATTATTATTCATTCTGTTTTGTATAGAACAAGGGAAAGAATTCGTACTTGACAGATATAGTGGTGTAAGTTGAATTAGTTTCCCTAAGGAGGCTTAAGCCCTGAGTTCGAATTCAAGTCGTACACCTTTTTTTTTACATTATAAAATACATGTACATTTAAAAGGCGATCACGTAACATTCAACCAGAGACCTGGGGGGGGGGGGGGGGGGGGGGGGGGGGGGGGGGGGGGGG
>JADKLZ010000728.1:24100897-24115196 GCA_021533235.1 Biomphalaria straminea
GGGGGGGGGTAGATCAAGTAATCTTCCTATATTTCTCTATGCTGCCCATCCACTCACACCATTTGGACGGCATGTGCTGCGACACAGGTCGGCTTGTTACTCTTAATTTTAAAGTAGTTTCAAGTTAATTTCTGAACTGGTACCGATTTTAATTCACTACTTATACCTAGAATAAATCTAACTTATTTATTTTTGTTTATTATGAAGGAAGAAGCACAAAAATCAAATGTTCGATTATCTGACTTGAAAAAGTGTGTTCAGAGTGGATTAGTTTCAGCAGGTATACAATTAGTATTACTTAAAGCTACAGAATTTAAGCAACTAATTATTGTAACAGCTGTAGATTTTATTTAATGCATTTCTTGTTTAAAAATGTGTATTTAGGTTGGGATAAAAAACTTCGCAATGCTGTTTACCATATTATACAGTCACAATATAAGCTTTTCAAAAGTAGCCCACTAGCTAGCTCTGAGTCAGAGAAAGAACCTATTGCATACATACTGAAAGCGCAGGTCTGTTTATACTACTTTATACTCGTTTTTTTTATTAGGAATAAAAAAAAACAATTGTTAAAATTGTATGTTTTTATTTCAACTCATAAACCTCTAATCATTATTAAATAGCTTTTATATAGCACAATGTTTATGCTTATAGCATGCTCAGAGTACTATGGTCCAATCTCATTTGTGGGGTGAGGAGGTATCTGGGAGAAGGTTTTCCATGCTGCCTTTAGGTACTCAGCAAATACAACTCTGCTCAAGTTGGGTTTTGAACCTCAACCCCCTTGATAGGTAGCCAAGCCAAGCTCAAACATACTTAGCCTCTCGACCACACATCCCACACAGCATTGTTTTATAGCATGAATGAATAAAAAAAACAACAACGTCAGAATAGTTCTTTCAGTTTTATATTTAATTATTTAAAGAAAAAGTTCCATTCAATAGAGTATCATACAAGATCAAAATATAAAACTTTCACTGAAGCTAGTGTATAAATTCCCACCACCATTACAATTTAGTTGCTGAGTTTAAAAAAAGATAATTATTGAGAATTTCAGCAGCCATGCTTTTGGTTTAAGTAGACAAGACTAAAAAAATATTCATGAAAATAGGTAAAGCTATAATTAATAGATACATTATATTATTTGAATTGTGAATAAGTTACAGCCATGACCATATTTATTTACTTATTCACCTTAGACCTGTATTACATCTTCGAAAAATGGGAATCCACTGTGTTTTAAACAGTTACTTAACATTAAATGGTTTGATTCTTTTTAAGCCATACTTAAGATTTGATAACAAATCAGTTTGACAGTCAAGACTTTAATATTCATTGTGTTGACATTTTTTTCATCAGTTTGTATGGGAGAAGAAAATTTTAAAAAGTTTGAATAGCATGTGTACGGAGCTAACAGTTCCTTTAGCCAGATCTGTAAGTGGCACAATTTTAGCATTTAAATAGATAACATTAAATCTGTTTTTGTGTCTAGGTTATAGTTTTGAATATATTTAAAATAGTTTTTCTTTTATCCTATAAACAAAATTTTAGAGGTCAGAAAAAGACAAGAAGGATTTGGCATCCAGATGGTCAGAACTTGGTGTAGATGGTCCTGGTAGATATTCTTTTTATTTTCTGTAGTTTGATATTCTTTGGTGAAGTATTCTGGACTCTTAAATGGTATTCAATGTCTTATGGCTAGGTTTGTGAACTCATGCAAAGTCATGTTATATTTTGCATTTATGGAACTTATTTTTTAAAAAGCATTATTTTCAGAATTTATATACATTTAACTGAAATTGTATTTTGTATAAGCTAATTAAATATATTAAGATTGTTAGTAAATGTATATGATAGATGGTACTGATAATTGACTTAAAACATTTCATATAGAATTAGGTCATGATATTACTATAGATTGAGAAATTGAAACATAATATTTATTTTTATATTAGAAAAAAGTAAATTTTCCATTAAAGTTCTAAAGCCTCATAAGGCAAGCAAGGTATGTTGAGGTAACATGCTGAATAACTTCATCTAAACAGGAACAAGCAATACAATTACTTTCTATACAGCTACTAGCTGCCTATAAAAGTTGGAGGCAGTCTTCACCTTCACCTGTCCTTTAGTCTGTGGGACCATTGGAGCACCACACAAGATTTGTCAACCATCTTTCTCCATTCCTCTCTGTCTTTTGCCTTGGATAGAACCTCTATCAATGGCAGGCCCATCCATTCTTTTATTTTTGTCTTTCCATTGCTTTTTCTGTCTGCCTCTTCTTCTTTATCCTGGTACTGTTCTTTGAAGGAGGTCTTTGCAAGCCTCAAATCCTTGTAAGATGGCCATAGCGCTTACGTTTGCATCATTGTAGTAACCTTGTCTCTAATCTCTTTAAATATGTTTTTGTCTAACCCTAATAGTATTCTAATTCAGCAAACTGGTGACCACTTCTTACAGCCCAATTAAAAATAAAAAAATTTTTATACACAGCTTGGCCTTTGCTTCACTGGCTTAAACACTTCTTTTAGAAAGTTTTTTAGTTGTTGCATCCTCTGATTAATAATGATTTTAGGTTCTTTCACTTATGAATATGCTTTTGACTTTTAGTCAGCTTTCATTCTTTGTTTAGATGGAGATCTTAAACAGTTTCATAACTTTGAAAATAAGCAAAAAACTCATGAACAGAACATAAATGGGACTTTTACTTTTTTTTTATGTCAAAACTCTCATGAAAGTTCACATCACACACTAAATTATAGCTATAATTTGTTCTTCAGACTTAAGTCAGATTCGTCCAGTTTATGCACCAAAAGATTTTCTTGAAGTTTTAGTTGGCCTTCAAAATCCAAATAGTGCAAACACAGGAAATATTGGGTAAGTTCATAATTGTAATGATTATGTTTTATGTCATAATAAATCCTATTGACTTAAACCCCATTGGCTTCATGTTGAGGTTAAAACCACAGACTAGTAATAAGTTAATTTGAGATTTCACTTAAATTGAGTTTGCTTGCTTTGAAAACATCTACCAGATACTCTTTTAATAATAAAAATTTGATAATTATTTTATCTTACAAGTTAAGCATTACACATAGCTAAACATTATAACTAAAGCAATTGAAATATATCTTCACTAAAACATTACATAAAAAATGTTTCTATTAGATAGTTGCATTGTATTTAATGATTTGATTGCCAAGGGAACAAAGGAGTCTCATAGATAAGATCAGAGCGTACTGGAAGGTTAAGCTATTAAAAAATAATGATAAAAATAACATTATTTTCAAAGTTAAAGAACATTGGAATATGAGAATTCATATAAGAGCTTGTTCAGTCTTAGTGTCTCCTTGTTCTACAAATTTATAACTTTGCAAGTGTAATCAGTTGAAGAAATGTAAAGTAGTTTTTCATTTTACGAGCCTCACCATCATCTTATCATTTTTACAATAAGTATTAATTGTCATAACTATAACATAGCTTCATTGTGAGATCTAGCCAAGTAAATGTTCACCTAGAATTCATTGCATCAGATATTCTGGTTGACCAGATGTTAACTTTCATATGCAAGGAAAAAAGATGATACATGTATTGTGTGTCTCTATTGCCTGAGCTGAACAAAAATCAATACTGTTGTGTTGCCTTGGCTTGGCCCAGAGTGTCAGGATGCATGTTGTTTTGTTTAAGAATGAAAATTTTAGTAGTGAATAATTTGGTATTTGTTCTTATGATTTTTTCAAATCTACAGATATAATTTTGATTGAATCTCAAGCCCTAGTTCAAACTAGTTTTAGCCCCAGTCCTAGTTCCCTGTAGAAACACAAACAAAAAAAATATAAAAAAAAATTTCAGAAATAATGTTAAAATAATAACTTTAAAAAAAAATCTATCAGATAATTATGTATTGTTTGTTTTCCTTTATTATTTCTTTATCAAATTATAAATTATGAATATTTTCACAGGACCTATGACTTACCCTGGGGCTTAATTCAAGTCTCACTAAAAGTGAAGTCTCTTAATGAATTGGTTAGTTTTTTTTCTTTACTTAGTCAAACATGAAGTGTTTTTTTTGGTATTGTACTTAGAGGTTAACTTTATCACACCACTCTAGACTATTTCAGGTTAACATATTTTGTATACATTTATTTTAATTATTGAGGAAGTCATTCGACACAATTGATCCAAATGTTACTAATGTAATTTTTTCCATCAGAGAGTCCTGTATAGTGAAATGGCTATTACTCACTGCCAGACAGGTACTGATGATTTGCCAGATATACCTCCAGAGCTGTTTGAAAATGAGCGCTCAAAACTTGGCAAAAAAGGTTCAAACTAACTTTGTATTATATGTATCTTTATAAATATATTGTTATAACTAAATAACATGAGTTTGTGCATCCAAATACAATGATGCTCCTTTTGACACCCAGGGGGTAAAGGGCTCTGCACTGCATTTTTTTGCATTCTTGTCTGGTTTGTGGACCAGAAAAGATTGACTTAACACTGGGCAAGCTATTCAAGCTGGAGCTTGATTTTCTTGTATGGTGCTTTTCTTTAGCCTAGGCTGTTAATTTTTGTAAACTCAAGCTTTGAGAGTGCTTTCGGAATCATTTTATTGTCTACCTTAAGCTCTCTTTCTGTTTGTTAGCTGGCCAAAAAGCAGTCTTTTTGGGATGCAGGAATCTTTCATTCGGCGTATGTGGTCGTAACACCGAAGTTTAGACTTGCTCAGATTATAATAAGTTATAACATGTTTGACAAGTCAACCTAGACTTTAATATTTCAACATTAAAACTATTAAATTACTTTCAGTGATAGCAGCCAACCATGCCCCAACAGCAAGAGAATATTCTAAAAGAGGTTGTCCTGTATCAATGAGAGCAGATTTGTGGTGTCAAATTTTAGGTGTTGATTTACAAAATGTGGTAAAGTAAAAATGTTTATATTTCAAAGCATTGTTTAATCACTTCATACTTGTCTGATTGATCAGGAAATCTGATATTTAAAAAAATACTTGACATAATGTTAAATATTTGTTTAAAGGGGATAACTAATGTTAAATTCTAATGTTTACATGTCATATTTTTTTATTTTAAATATGAAATAGGAAATTGAAAACTTTTGTATAGGCTCCGGTGTCTTAAAATTTTTTAAAATTTGCACACACTTTTTAAATTGTATAACTGAAATTTCTTTTAAGGGATGATTTTAGTCTATACAAATTGTTCATTTTTTAGTGGGATTAAAAAAAAACATAGCTCACTTTATCTGTTTGTTGCTTTTATGTATTAATTTCCATTTTTATAAATTCTGTATCCTTTAATCCAGGATTATTTGTACTATGAGCAATTGAAAAGTTATGTTTTACAACATGATCTGCTAGTAGATAGTCTGCTATATAAAGTAAGTGAGTAAATCTTAAGTAATTAGTAAAATAAAGCCTATACACGATTGTTATTAATAAAATTTATAAATACAATTGGTCCTTCAAAAATAAAAAATCCAAGTGCTTATTAGTTGTTCTTATCATCTAGAATTTAAACTTTACAAACTTTCAATCTTGCAACCATATTACCCGGTATGCATCAAGACACTTGAAATAATTTTTTTCTTTTGAGTTTTTCGTAGTATACATGCTTTTTTCTTTGTTTTAGGGTTTGCTTTTGTATTTTTTAAATTACTTTTAGTCTTTTATTCTTCTGTTCACATTTATTGTCTAACCAAACTAAACAAACTTTACTAACAATGCTAACTAAAAAACATTATGAACTATACAAACTCTACCCCATTTAAAAGACAATGTAGTTGTTTCTTTTCTTTTGAAGGATGTAAAATTAACAGCTACAAATGATGATCAATATTTTGTCTTTGAAGATTTTCTTTATCAGGTAGGTAAACTATTTAAATAATAGTAAAAAAAAATATAGTAGAAATACCTACCATTTATACTTTTGATAAGTCCACTAATTTGTCCTGTGTTAAGAAAAACATGTTCACCCAAATGCTGTCATAAATAAATAAATAATAAATGTGTCATAAATATAGCTTTAAAAAAAAAATAAAAATAACAAACTTGGTACTTGGGGTTCCTGGTAGATTAGTGGCTAACTATTTGGCTTCTGAACTGAAAAGTTTCAGGTTTGAATCTTAGTGAAGAGTGTTATTTTAAATTTGGGGATTTTTAGGATCTTTGAGTCCACCCAACTCTATTGAGTACCTGACAATAGTTCGGGAAAGTAAAGGTGGTTGTTCATTGTTCAAGGCAGATGAATCACTCATTAACAGTCAGCCCTAGAAACCAAATATACCTTACATCATCTGCTCCTGGGATCACAAGGTCTGAAAGGTGTGTTGTACATGTATTTGTACAATGGTAGATTCAGGTGCAGGAAGGAGGCTTGTTCTTTTGATTTGCTGCATCCAGATGGTCAGTTCAATGTCATAGATTATTCTTATACATGTGTTTATATTTCACTAATGTTCCTTATTGCGCTTCAGGTTCTGCTGCCTTTCTCTAGAGACAGTGTTGTGTTGAAACATTTTGCATACAATAGTGCCACGCCACCAAAGTCTTACATCCGAGGGAAGCTTGGCATTGAGGAATTTGCTGTAACATATCCTCCTAATGGTGTGATACCATTTCATGGATTTGCAATGTATGGTAAGTGAAAAAAAATTTTGTTATTGAAAAATATTCATTTAGTTAAACACCATTTAAAAATTGTTTTTTTTTTGTTTCTTTGTTTTCAAAATAAATTGAAAGGAACCACATCATCTTTAATGAAAACAGTTGCAACTAAAGGGCAGATGAGTAGAATTGAAATGAAATTTTTTATTCACCATTGTTTGCAGATATCTAGTACCCAAGTAGATATTGGCAGATGTAGCACTCTGTTAATTAAATTAAATTTGATTAAATTACACAGAAATTATTAAGATTTTATATTTTATGCTTATCAAAAAAAAAGTGCCACTGCTCCATTCTCCACATAGCTTCACAGTTTTACAAATATGTTGGTAGAAAACAAAAAAATTATTTGACTGTTGAAAGTTTAAAGCAAACTTTGAATTGCACATACTTATTAATTACACAATTGCACAAATACTTTTAATGATTGCACTGTAGTTGTCAGTCAAGCTCTTGATCTTTTGTATAATAACTTTTTAAAGTGATCAAAATTACTTCATGTTTTTCTTTAGTTGCTCCACTATGTTACTTGTACAATGATGTTGTTCGGCTCTACTATGTATTCCGGCAGATGTATGTGAACTACTTTTTTAGACTACATAGTGTTTCTTCACATCCTCAGGTTGGTTCTACATTACGATATAACTAAACTATACAAATATAAAAATTGGTGTATTAAATACACAGTTTTCATTATTTTCTTATTCAGCCACCACTGGTTTTAAGTTTCAAAACGTTGGCAAAGTTGATGGAATAGCTTTACTAGCATTCACTCTAAAAAATGATTCCATGAATTACTTAATTTCAATGCTACATTGAAAATAAAAATTCAAATAGCATGTTAAGAAATATTTCCTTATGGATAATAAGAATTATTTTTTTTATTATATTAAATTTTGTAAAATTTCACAATATCAGGTTAGCTCCATAAAAATTGGGATGTTTGCTTTAAAGGGAAACTCCCATGCTTTTGACAATTTTTTATATAATATGTGTTTTGATTTACAGATAATGAATATATTATTCTTTTTTTTTTTTTGCAAGAATAATTTAGTAATTGATGTTTTTCTAACGTAATTTTTCTGCACATCCAAAATGGTCAGATTTTCACGTAGTTTCTATGTGACGTCACGCATAGATACACAATCTTTTACTACTCCGAGTACCTGCTGAATTACGGAAAACATAACAGTAAAGTTTACATTATCTTAAAAGAAATATATCTTCGACTATGCAGTTAGATCTAAATATTGTAAGCAAGGAAAAAAAAATGCGTGTTGAAAGTAGATTTACATGCTTGACTAACCACGGCAGTGTATATTTTCTCGCCTGACCACTAAACACACAACAAACACTATCACTTGGTTGTCTTGTCATGACCGACTACACGTAGTCTAGACTAGCCTTACACTGACCAGTTTGTTCGAATCAGTCAGACACACGATATATTTACTTCTTGGGATTCCGATATGGAGAAGCTTAGATGAAAATGTTTTTTTTTTCCCGAGTTAGTTATCCTAATGCTTTTGCATCTCTCTCTCTCTCTCTCTATAAAAAACTATAGCATAGCTCTGGACTATGCCTAAGAGCCTGACAACTACTGTAAGAAAGAAGTGATACAATTGGTTAAATCTAGTTTCTCTTTCAGTATTGTTGGGGGGAGTGACGTATGCCTGAGATGAAAACAGAATCTCAAAGAATCCCGTTTTTTAGGAGATGTCAATAATTTACTGTCTAATTTATTAAATATAAATGTTTCTAAGCATTTAAATAAAAAATGGTAAAATGTTTACTATTACAACTTTTTACGCAGAATTTAAATATATCAATAACTCAAATTTGAAAAAGTGTGAGAGTTTCCCTTTAATCTAGATTTGTCTCAAATGTAATTGTCTTCATGGTTTAGTATCATTTCTATGATATAATAAATATATTAATTTTTTTTTTAGGGAATTGTAGCTTTAAGTCTTCTGTTTGAGAAACTTCTACAGGCTGAAGAACCAGAATTGTTTTATCATCTTATACAAGTTGGTTGTCAGCCGTAAGTTTATCAGTTGATTTTGTTTAGGCTACTACAATATTTTATATAATCTTTCATTCAATTTGTCCGCACAATTTTTGTATATCTTATTTCAGCTTGAAAATTGCCTTTAAGTGGCTCATGAGAGCTTTTTCTGGCTTTTTAGCCAGTGATCAAGTATTGCTTTTATGGGATAGAATTTTGGCATTTGACTCAATGGAGATTCTTTCAGGTTAGTGAAGTATGATGAGATTTTTGTAAGAGATATTTACAAGAATTTTGCATTTGTTGGTAATCATATATAACCTCCATGGTGAGATAGACAGTTTCAAAGATTGTTATAACCAGGGTTGTCAATAGGAATAAGCTACCAGTGTCAATAAAGTACTCTTAAATCATAGAAAAAAAATAAAGTACCCCTTGCGATTTGTAGGATAGATGATGAAAGGTTGTCTGTTTCTATGGCGGAAAGTTAATGAGGGAGTCATCTTGCAATCACAATGGCCAACCTTTTTTACTTTACCCAAATAATGTCAGGTACAAATTAGAGATGGGTAGACTCAGGGTTATCCTAAAAATCAAGAAATTCTAATTCCTAGTATTTGAGATTTAAACCCTGGACTATTGGTTTAAAAGCCAAGTGCTTTATCACTCAGCGACCACTCTTTTTGGCACATATCTCAAATACCACCTGATAGCCAAATCCAAAACATTGATATTAATTCTTAGTGAAACTGCTTCTGCTGACAATTAAAGGGATGAAGGTTTCAAGGAAAGATTTTATCCCCCAAGGCCTTAGTAGTAGTTGAATTTTATGACATGAATATGGAGAAATCCATAGAGTTTTTGTTTTCACTTGGTACATTGTCATACCTACACTTCAACATATAATATTAACCACAAGTTGCACTGCTACTTTTTTTTTGTTTATCTTTTTATTATATTTTTACAGTTTTGGCAGTAGCAATCTTTTCATTTAGAAAAACCAACTTGTTGAAAGTGCAATGCCTGAGTACTGCTGAGGTCAGTAACCTTTCCTAAACTTTTTTCATTTTTTTTTTGTTTCAAATTTTAAATCTAAATAAAAACAAGCAAAATATAAACAAAGCTTAACTAAAGGGAAAGAACTCTGTCCTTACAACTATATCTACCAATAATGTACAAGTTATTTCTCTTATTAGATATCAAACAAAATAATTAATTTCCTAATTGAGTATTTTTGTTCATTAATTCATGTTTTGTTAGGTACACTAAGTATTAACTTGATCGGATAATGATTGAGGGAGAAAAAGCTTTAACAATTATATAAAGGGGGCAAAGTCAGCCATATATGTGAATACTGAAGTACATTATAATGAATTACCAGTAATTAATTGTCTAATTGGTTACTTATTTTTATTGATTCATGTCTTGTCTATGTCAGTGAATAATTGTGCAAAGTGTCAACTTGATCCAAGAATGGGTGTGGGAGAAGTAACGTGTACACACTTTTTACCAGACAGACATAGTGAGTTGATAGAAACTTTGTAAAAAAAATATTACATATTATTAATGCCATTTTATTTACTTTTCCTGCTGTTATTTTTAAATAACAGTTGAATATTTTCTTTCTTTGAAAACATTCAATAGCCATATCTCTCTCTATATTATATAGGTCGTATGTGATAAAAATATAATTATTATAAATATAAATGTTTTCTTGTTTGTTGTATTTCAGGCTGTTCTTGCAGACTTGTTCACGCTTCAGATAGTGCCTCTGCTTCAGTTGTCATTATTTTCAAAATAATTGTGTAGGCAGTAGAGGTTACTAGTTTAAATAAGATTATTTTGCTCTGCAAGTTTAATTATACATTAAGGTTTAGTTTACTACATTTTGTTTTCTAAAATATTCTGTTGAGAAAAATTTGTTGTTGTGATTTTGTACATAATAGCTAACAAGGATATACTGGTACTGTGCATATAATTTTTGTTCCAATTTTGATGATAATTCCACATTCTTTTTATATTTTTTCATCATACTGCAGACACAGCCATATTCTTGACATTTACATCACACTTTATTTTTTCACAGCAGCTTTTCTAAATTTAGACTTGCTCTCAGCACCCATTGCTCAATGTCACAACAGCCTTATTAAATTTAGTTTTATCCATAGCACATATTGGTTTATTTCAATAAAATTCACATACAACTATATAATTAAAATCTATTTTAGTCTCTGTGGGATAAAATATAATATCCCCCGTACAGTGTGACCCTCTGGATGAATCAATTTTTGATGACTTTGTGATTTACAATGGTACTTAAAACTTTTGAGCAACCTTAAATTAAACTCACACTATATTTACATTGATATTCAGTCAAAGAATAAAACAAGTGATAGCTTGTCATTGTTGACATACAAGTTTGTGAAATAGCTTATTGTTGATAAGTAAGTGAAATTTAAATGTTTCATACTTAAACAGGTGGTACAGAAGTGAATTCGCATTCAAACTTTGTTTTCAAATTAATTGTTTGTTTTTGCTTAACAATAACTATGCCAAGTTTTGAATAAACTTATATAAATTTGTTTACATTGACATGTGCGCTCAACATATTTCTAAACTGCTGATGTAAACATTGGAATGTTATACACATCCTGACACTTTTGGTGCTTAAATTCTGTTCTTGTAAATTCTATACATTTTCTGTGGCCACCATGAAACTAAAGTCAATTTGTAGTTGGGTCAGTGTTTAGGTCAACCTATCATGCTTTGTGTCAAAGTGGCATAATTCTATTGGCTGCATAACCTAGTATGCTCGAGTACAATTCCCCAAATCCTGTCGGAGTCTAGGAAACTGAAATTTGTGTTTTTTCTTGACCTGAGTGAGTTATCTGCCTTTAGTCAGCACATAAAACTCCTCTGTGACTATTCCTCTATTCACATGCTTACATGAGAGATTGGATCACAGTGCACTGAGGATGACTTGTACTATTCAACAGCAATAATAATGAAACATGTATGGATGATGACTGGTACTACAGTATGTGATAAGTAACTCAAACATATCATTAAAATATAATGTACATAAATTCATTGACCTTTAAATATTTGCTCTGTTCTTTGTCATTCCATGTATAGTAAAAAAATGTTTCAACATGTTAAAAGAAGATATACATTTTTGACAAATTTTATTGTGTGAAGGCCTACATTTTGTTACATTTTTGTGCAGCTTCTTGATTGATGTATTTTATATTTATTGTTCATTAACATTTAATTCAATTGGAATTCTGAGATATTTGTTACACATTTTTTTCAAGTGTAGCACTCTAAACATTGAAAAGAAAAGGAAAATACTATTTTGTTGTCATTGTTGCTTTTTCAAACATTTATTGATGCTTTATCATACTTATATATTCCTTATATCATACTTATATAGGTTGTCAAAGATGAACAAACACACACAAGTATGCTATAGAAAAGCGCTGTGTTTACAATTTATTTCACAAAAAAAAACCTGAAATTTGTGTCAGTATTTCTCTAAGTCTAAACCATGTATTTTTGTAAAAAGTCATCATTAGAAAAATGATAGAGAAATGTGTTTTTACCTTGCAAATTTATTCTACAATTCATTGCACTTTGAAGTGAAGACTGAACTGGAATAATCTATCAAAGAAACTATTAAAAAATAATTGAAAATTGATTACTATTCTTTGATGTAAATTGAAAACTTTCAAATTTTTTTCTCATCTATCAACCATGAAACAATATATTTATTAGAAAAACTTAGAAAGCAGTGTGATAGTAAGTGTTCAAATCTCAGATCCGTGGTATTCAGCTTTCGTAACTCAGCCTGGTCAGTTTAGTAGCCCGCATTATTTAGAACAAAGTGACGCTATTGATCAACTTCTCTGAAATGGATAGTTTACATTTTTTTTTTATACCGGTATTCATTTGAATATTTCAAGTCTAATTATCACTATAGAATAAGACAGGAAAAGTCAGGTAGGGGCCTATTCATCTCTGCTGATCTACATTGTCATTTTGACTTGCAGTCATTCAATGTGTGAATTATATGACTACTTACTTTTATAGTTTTTATTATACCTACTTTATTGCACGTCTTGTAGAGCCTATAATTTATTAATCTGATTTTTGTTTTCACTTTTTAGTAAAATACCGGTACTTATAAGTATAGGCCCCTACTCTGGAATTTTAAAAGGAATTTAGGCTTGCTTAATTATAGAAGTAAAATTCATTTTCATTTTTAAAAAAAAGCCAATATTTTTTTTTAATTGGACTGATTGCATCTTGTTTAGAATCACTTGAGGATTCCTGCTCCCATGTCATCAACGTGGTCGCTTAGTTGGAAACTTCTGTTATGTAGAAGTAGGCTCACAATGGGAGTGAAACTGGTTCCCATCAGGTAACTCATGGGAGTCCTCACATTCAATGCATTGGTACTCTGGGAAATCAACAAAGATCCGGTAACCCAGTTCAAAGCAACAGTTCAACGAGGAGGCTGTCGAGCTACTACATCATAGGTAACTTGACGGTCACATAATATGAAGATGAAAAAAAATAATTCCCATGCTGTGTCGGCATCCCAAGAAGTGTGATTGGCGGAGCCAGAAGGCAGATACTCCCTCAGCATGATACGAGCCAGCACAGTAATGATCTATGTCCTTCAGACAGGGCTAGGCTAAGGCGGCCTTAGCAGTAAGCGGGGCCCTGGGCGAATGTCATATGCGGGGCCCTGAGCCGCAAGGAAGACTATATATATATCGTACTACCTCACGCATACGGTAACAAGGAATCTGCAATCGCGGGGACCCTCTCAGACGCGGGGCTTGGATCTTAAGGCCACCACTGGCTAGGGGTGAAGAGGTCACGGTCCACGCCTGTCTGTTGAGAGCAATCATTGACAGTGGTCAAGGGGATTATGGGGCGCCTTGCCGCTTCAATTCACCGAATTTTTTTTCCCGACGGTCCATAAACACCAGCAACTGCTGCCAATACGGAAGAAGTAGAAAAATTCTGAAATTTAGTTGTACCCATCTGATATTTACCGATCTGATAGAATGCTGAAGATGAAGACTAGGTGCAATGGTAGCTTTGGGTCCATGATATTAATAGCATATGGATATTATTGCATCTAAAGCTGGATCCATGATGCGTAATTCTATCATTTATAACACAGCCACAACACTAGATGCTAGAGGCGGCTAGAGCCATACTAGATTTGTTGAATTAGCAGCTCATCTTTACAAAGTGTGTATCACTATATCATGGAAGTTTTTTTTTATTCCATACGGTTACATATTTATGTTACAGTTTGATTTTTGTTACTAACAGAACATCTTCAATGTATATTTAGTTTACTGTTTTTTCATATTTCTAATGTTTTTAAATTAAAAACTCTGTTTCTTTACTTTTTAGCCTGTTGGCTGTAAGATTCAAACATTCCTTTAGAAATGAAGATTATACGGTTCTAACACAACTTCAAGAAACATAAGAAATGAAAAGACAGAGCTCAAACACTGTACCGTCAGTACAACAATCTGAAAGACATAACACGGGCTAATCAGAAATAACATACCATCAGGACAACAATC
>JADKLZ010000728.1:24120065-24158536 GCA_021533235.1 Biomphalaria straminea
ATGGAGTTGGCAAATGTAAGAGAGATGAAAATGTATGGAGTTGGCAAGTGTAAGAGAGATAGGGAGTGTACAAGAGATAGAAGTATAAGAGATGGGGGGATATAAGAGAGAAGTGAAATATAAACGGGATCAGAGATGGTAGGCTATGACAAAAGTCTGTATTGTTTCTTGAGCTATCATTTGTTGCTCCACAGAGAAGTGTGTGGTAACGGTACACTGGTCACATTACAGAACGATATTGAAGCCAGAGGCATGACCTATACATGTGACGACAACCCTGAGTGAGTGTGCCCTGTACGATTAGAATAATACACGACATATAGCTCTACACTCTACATGCGTGACCTGTACGATTAGAATAATACACGACATATAGCTCTACACTCTACATGCGTGACCTGTACGATTAGAATAATACACGACATATAGCTCTACACTCTACATGCATTTACACACACAGAAACACTGTTACAGGATCTAGTGGTTACCGAGATCACTGATTCGAGAGTGAGGTTCTTGTGTTTAAGTCCTGTCGGCGTTTTTAATTTGACTTGAAAATATAGTGTAATACTTTTTTAAAAAAGGGAAAGCGCGGTGGCTGAGCGGTAAAGCGCTTGGCTTTCGTACAGGAGGTCCCGGGTTCGAATCCTAGTGAAGACTGGGATTTTTATATCGGGATTTTCGGGCGCCCTTGCGTCCACCCAGCTCTAATGGGTACCTGACATTAGTTGGGGAAAAATAAAGGCGGTTGGTCGTTGTGCTGGCCACATGACACCCTCGTTAACCGTGTGCCACAGAATAAGATGATCTTTACATCATCTGCCCTATAGACCACAAGGTCTGAAAGGGGAACTTTACTTACTTTACTAGTTTTAAAGGAGACAACCTTACGAGACATAACGTGTACAAACGTTTTACCAGACAAACAGGCAGACAGACAGACTTGATATAAGCTGTGTAAAAGTGAGAAAAGAGAAATAATTTGTAATATTTACTTTATAATAAACCTGGCATCTGTCATATGACATGTTACTATTACATTTGTGTTTACAGTTTATTGTTATAACTTCTGTACTCTCTCTCCTTTAGTTCTGTGATGTATCTTCTGTGCGCTGAGAAACCTGATTGCAGAGAATGTAAGCTGGCCAAGGCGTTGGCAAGCGGTCAGCTGAGCTACAACAGCACTATCCTTACACCAGATTATATTATGGGATAGAAGCTTAGAACGTTTGTAATTTATACAATAAAAAAAATATAAAAGCATTGTGTTGACTTGAGATAAAGTGGGCTGCGGCGTAGTTAAGGATTCGCCATCATTTGCGGGCCCGGGAGGCTTGTCCTCTTCAGAGGCCCCTGTATTTTGACATTCGACATCATGACATGAGATAATAGCGTAATATTTAATGTAAAAAAAAAATAGAGCACTCATTTGAAGAGACCTCCCCCCCCCCCCTTTTTTTTTTCAGGTGTTTGTGTGGGGGGGAAATCTCACCCCATCTCCCAATCATAGCTACGCCACTGAAAGTGGGAGCATTATATCTATGTTGTTAATAACTTTAGCTTTATAAAAAAAGTAACAAAAAAGCTTTAAAAAATCAATTATTTATTTTTGAATTATCAATCTTTATAATTTCTTATTCTATTTATTTCTTGCAAGAGTATTTCTAGTGAGCCTTGCACAGTCAGTAAGTCCCACAAACTCTACTCCGTAGACACGCTCCTAGCACTCGCACCTGTTGAACATGTATGTTCGACTTAAATCATTCTAACAGCACCTTTTCCTCCAGATGCTAAGTCAACACCTTCGTTGATAACGTGAAGCTAGCAAGAAAGATATGCATATTGTTTTCTTGCTACAAGTGGATAGACAATAATCAACCTTTTTATCTAAAGTTATAATTCATTGATTTAGGTATTTTCTTAACAGCAATCTTTAATATAAATGTAGGCCATGTTGTTAGTAGATAGAATAATAAGCATGAAAAGGTAAAGAAAAAAAGAAAGTCAAAATAATCTTCTAAGATTTTATCGAAATAAAATAGTTTTATTCGTCCAAATGACCATTTAAAAAAGTTGTATTTCTTAATTTGTTCACGTAAATAAATAAATTTGGTTAAAAAATAATTTGTACAAGCCCTATAAATATTCCACTTCTCTTGTCTTCTTGATATGTATAAGAAATCCGTTGACAGCATAGTCTACCTGATGCATTTGGAATATTTTAATATTTGATAAAAATAACATTCAATACAGAGCAACCATACCAATTAAAAAGCTTATATAATATAATAGAAATGTATCAATGATATCTATCGGAGCCGTATATACATTCCAATCTGTAGATATTTTCTCAAGGAAAATGATATTGTTTCTGAAGCTGGAGAGAACATTGAAATAGTGCAAACTTTTAATATTAAATTAAATTTTACTGAAAATACTGATTATATCAGCAAAGAAGGGCAGCAGAGATTACGATTACTTAGATACAATTCCTAGTTTAATGTTAGCGAAGAGGCCTTGGCGATGTTTTATAAAGTTATGTTTTATATCTGCAATATTTTAAGTTTTAGTAAGAAAACAATGCGCATATCTTTCTTATTAGTTTAACACTACCAACTAGGATGTTGACTTAGAATCTGTGGGATAAAGTGCTATTAGATTCTATCCATACTTTCTTGGTCACTGTCTCTCTCCATCTGGTGCGGTCTAGAGCTATGTCTTCCCAATGGTCTGTATTGATGTTCACTGATTTGAGGTCTCGTTTTATTACATCTATGTAAAGGAGGTGGGAGCGACCAGTTTGTCTTGAGCCAGTCGCGAGTTGTCCGTAGAGGATGACTTTCAGGATGCGTTTGTCCTCGATCCGGCGAACATGTCCAAGCCAGCTCGGGCGGCATTGTCTGAGGGCTGTAAAAATACTTGTCATAGCCTACCTGTTCGTGCAAGGATCTCAGTGTTGCACACTTTTCTTTCCATGTGATTTTCAAGATCCTACAAAGACATCGCAAGTGGAATGAGTTTATTTTTTTCTCTTGCTTTGCGTAGGTGGTCCATGATTGACTGCCATACAGTAGTGTACTCATAACGCATGCCTTGTAGACATCCATTTTGGTCACTGTAGTGAGCTTCTGGTTTTCCCAAACTCTTGAGCTGAGTCAAGCGATGGTCGAGGCAGCCTTCCCTATGCGTTTTTTTATCTCCTCTTCTAGAGACAGGTCATTTTGAATTGTGGATCCCAGATAGCAGAACTCATTTACGGCATCCAGCTTGTTATCGTTTATGAGGATGGAGGGTGGTGCTGTAGCAGGTGGTCCCATAACATTTGTTTTCTTCGTGCTAATAGTTAAGTCATATTCTTTACAGGCCTGAGAGAAGCGGAAAATTAGTAACCGAAGTTCCTCTTGTGAGTTTGCCACTACCGCCACATGTAGCAACAATAAAATTAAAAATAAGTTGACTTTGGAAAAAGAAAAAAAATGGCTTTAAAAATATGGAATTTGGATGATGTGTTTTAACGCTTGATATTCGGCTTTTTTGGGAAATACCGAAAATATAATACAAAGGTTGGACAGAAAGCTTGCGGTTTTCGCAAATGGACCTCATTCACCAATCGTAAACAAACAACATTTAGTCACGTGATTCTATATATCTTCTATACAAAATATGTAATCCATAAAGGCTGTCACGTGATACGTATTTTTATTGTTTTATCAATATTGTAATAACTTCAGAGAAGGCAACTCAACGAGGACAACAATGTTTATTCACATGACATCACAGTAACACAAATCAACAACTTCATTTAGCACTGTTTCTCCATCTTGGCTCTAGACGTGGGCGGAAGTCGTTATTCTCACATGTCAATATCCTGTTATAGTCCGTTCACTAGAGGTGCGCACCTGTGCACTAGCCTGAATGATGGTGCGCAAGTCAGAGTCATTACATTGCCCCCGTCTTAGCACTTTTCGTCCCGAAAAGAAACACTGCAGCTGAAGTTTAACAGTTCAGGTGGAGGTCGATCAGTGGGAGCCACAGGCGGTAGGTAGGGTGTTCCCCACAAAGCCATCCGGATTGTTTTCCTCCAGTGCCGCTTTCTCTTTCTCCAGTTGACCAGGCTGTTGTTAAGACGATGACATGGCCGTTTGACACACAGAGAAATAGTGTCGAGCCCTGTTTTCGTCATCACAGTCGTTGATCGGACACGCCGTTTCAGCAGACCCTCCCGACAGACGCCTCTCATAGAATTTGCAGGTTCACATGCAACCACGTTGCAAACAAAGTCCGATATGCCACATTCATCCTCAGGTAACAGTCTCACGTCCAGGAGATAGGTCTCTTCAAGTTCAAGTGGAAGATGTCTTCCTCTTGACAGCTCAGATTTAGAGTGGGTTGATTGACATTCATCTATGCCAACGTCGATGATGGTGGTAGAAGTAGACATGTCTTGTTGATGGTTTTCTTGGCATCCACATTCCCTGTGTGATGCGCCGCACGTACAGTTCATGCCAAACCTCTGGATACAATTGTCAAGCTTCGAATATCTCTCAAGAGCACAGGCAGATAGGCAGAGGTCTTTAAGGTCCATAGCAACATGCTTGGACGCAGACCCAACGTTGTCTTGGTCTGTCCGGCTCATTGAGGTACTCGTTGCAGTTAAATCAGGAACAAACGTTTCAGGCACATAACATACTTCAGCTCCTTCGTTTGTCTCTTCCCTTTCGATTCGGTATATCCCATTGAGATCGTCGCAGCAATCGTTGTCAAGTTCCTCGCCTTGAAAGTCACCCCCGTCAGACTTGCCCACAACACAGTCACAGACAGCGCTCCAATCCCCAGCGCCTACATCACCACTGTTTGTGCAACCACAGTCCTGACCAGACACCTGCCCTTTCACAAACGAGTATATGCCTTCTTTCGGTTGCGACACCATATGATCACTTTGGTCTATTTGTTCTTCCACTTGCAATACACTTTCATCTACGTTCAACATTATATCCCTGCTCATGTTCCTCATCATGATCCTTATCGTGTTCAATTGTTCCGTAAATGCATCCCCACACTCCTGGATCTTGTCAAAGACATCCACAATCCCAGGTTCAACTTCGAACTGGTAGGTCTCCGGATCTTCATCTTCCTCAATCAATGCTTGTGGCAGACGAGCCGTAAGCCTTTCCTTGCTACCGAAGGGTTTTAAATCTCGGTCCCGAAGCTCTTGTCTCAGCTGTGTAATTGAGAGCTGATGTAATAGCTTCAAATATGTCATTGTAATCAAAGCCTACCTCCTCTCGTTGAGTTGCCTATAATCCTCACTTCTGACGCCAATGTAATAACTTCAAGTGAAGGCAACTCAATGAGGACAACAATGTTTATTCACATGACATCACAGTAACACAAATCAACAACTTCATTTAGCACTGTTTCTCCATCTTGGCTCTAGACGTGGGCGGAAGTCGTTATTCTCACATGTCAATATCCTGTTATAGTCCGTTCACTAGAGGTGTACACCTGTGCACTAGCCTGAATGATGGTGCGCAAGTCAGAGTCATTACAATATTATGACGTGGCTAAATGTGTTTGTTTATGATTGGTGAATGAGGTCCATTGCTGTGTTGAGGTTATTGCGAATCTGTCACATCCGAATCCTAGTGAGCACCTAGGAGGTAAAAGGAACAAGTGTACAAAATTCCATCCGGATCTGCACAACAGTTGATTAGATCTTTTAATCAATCAGTCAGTCAGTTAATCACTGGTATTTTGTGCTTTTAAATATTATAATATTGATAATGTGCCTCTCTAGATCTAGATCTATACTAAATAAAAATACATATGTAAAGAGTGGACCAAGTTGCGAAGAGAGGTAGGCCCCTATCATTGTAATACTGGCTGTTCCACACGGGCCAAGAAGTGAATTGTAGGGGTAGGGGACGCTTCTTTAAAAAAAGCGTGTGTGTTACTGTGTATCTGAGAGCATTATAGAAGACTACAACTGATGGAAATCATTGGCCCTAAGAAATGTTTGTGCATACTCCATACTGCGGGTCATTCGATAGAGGGATTTAGGAGACAAAATAAAGGGGACTTGTAGAATTTGAGGGCTATAAAATTGTGCCAGCCGTGGGATAGCGTTGTAATGGGTACGTTTTATTGATGGATTTTAAAGTGTTCAAGGCGATATACACTAATACAGCTTTCTCCACGGTCCTTATTTTTGTGCTTCAGATATAGCTATGCGTTTATAGAATTCAACAATGGCCAAACTGATGGGCCAATGAACTGTTTGTGAAAACTCTATAATAAGAGGTTGCAGGCCCTTCGTTTATAGGATGACATTTGAGCGATAGAAAAATTAGTTTGGGGTGGGGGAGGGTTGTAATGCGGGCCGTTCTATTGACAGGTCTATTCCGGGCAGAATTAATTTATATACCAATTTTTTTACACCGTAATATACTTTATTTTTGAGAACGCTAATTCCGTATGTTCAAATATTATGGAAATATATTGTAACAAACTTCACTTCTCAGGCCTTCTGCAAACACTGCTTAACATAAACACAACACATCTAACTCAAGAACTTAACAACAAGAGCTTCAAAAACACAGTGGCGGTTTAATAACAAATACAACACCACAGCCAATAAACACAATTGGCTCCACTAACTACAAATGCTTAAACACAATGGAACCTAACAGTCTCAATATAGCGCGTACAGCTACATTTTCGAAGCCTTATTTAAACACAGTCCTACTGCTTCTCTATCTGCTTCACTCTATCTGTCTCTAACTGTCCAAACACACTGCTAATACATAGCCCTCGTCTGTTAGAGCTTTTTGGGTCATGCGCAGAGCACAGGTCATACTAGGGACAGCAGTTGGTTGACCTGTGTGACACGCATAAAGTCTGTGTGCCAGTCTGTGTGCCAGTGGGTCTCACACATTAACCATTCAGTCCCCAACTGGAGTTGTAACATTATGAAAAAAAACTCCCGGCGACCGTATATCAAAAGCAGTCTTCGTTAACGATCTTATAGGAGGGCAGAATAATAGAGGTGCCCCTCTCCCTTTCCAAAAAAAAAAGAGCAGCTCGCCTTAACTGGCATAGAGGAGAGTACGTGACTATTGCCAAAAGAGCTGAAGATCTCTTGCAAATGTTGTTGAGATAAAAAAGAGACACTCTACAGAAGAGAGGTGCAGACCACCTGCCGCTTGTAACAGGTGTTACAACCAATTGAAATTAAAAGCGTATTTTACATGTAGCTAGAGCCCAAAAAATCATGCATAATAAATGAACATGGCGTTTTTGTTGTGGATTCGCTACATGAAAGGCTAGAAAATGTCTTGGCATGTCAATACATGTTCAACACTTGGCCATCATAATGGAAGCATTTGTCAGCAGCATGTATGGGGAAACTGAATAAATTGTTTGATGTGGTGGTTCTTTTCATATGAATGTGTGCCTGTCTATATGTATCACGAGGGGTATGACTGCTGAATGTAAGAAATGAATGTGATCTAAAATGTTTTGAATTTTCTGTATGACAAGGGAAGTTTTATGAGTGGTTAGTTGGTTTTTCATGAGTGAGATTTGATGGGTACTTTGATGTTGATGTGATTCTTGGAAATAGAATACCATTCTTTCTTGTGAGAAGTGGAATCTTCTTGTATTCTATTTAATTGTATCGTTATATGCTCAAAAGTGACTCATTATATCCGGATTATTATAAATTTTTGGTCACTTATTCCTTGTTACTTAATTTTTTTTATGATTGTTCTTATGTGGCCTTAGTCTGGGGGCATTATTTCTAAAGCGGATTGTTCGACTCGTGTAAAGATAAGGAAAGCCTGCAAGTTGAAAAAAATAATTAACCCAGTGAACAAAATTAACTCGTAAAATATTAAAATAGAGCCTGATATTGAATTTACCAGTCTTGAAAGTAAAACGAAAAAAAATTCCAAAACAAACAAGTTTTCTTTTAAAAGGTATTATTATCATTATTAATTGACATACAATCGGCAGGCAGAGATAGGCTATTGTCTGCGTCGGGTGTGGCAAAATATATAGGCTTAGATTATGGCTCAAAAACAGGCCTTATATCCAGGGGCGTAGCTAGGAATTTTCCATCGTTTGGGGGCGGCGGGAGGCTACCTTTTGCGATTATTAATTTGTAATGTAAAAAACACTCATTTGGGTTCCCTCAAGTGGGGGCCCGAGGGGGGGTCATATCTTTCCCCTTCTCCCTCCACCTAACTCCGTCACTCCTTGTATAATATTATTATTTGTGGTTTCACAAAATTACGGGGTCATCTTTATTGTTGGCTCATCCACCCACACACTTAACCTGACCACGCCGCTGACTGTAATACGACTCGCAAGGCCCCCCACACACTTAACCTGACCACGTCGCTGACTGTACTACGACTCGCAAGGCCCCCCACACACTTAACCTGACCACGCCGCTGACTACAACGACTCGCAAGGCCCTCACCAATTTTCACATCTTCCCTGACATATCAAAACATTAAAACCAAACATGACCATTTAAGTGCAGCCAACTCTTTTGTTATCCATTCCAAAAATATAGGTCAATGTCAAGTTCAAATACAGTGTAATATTATTATATCGTCAAAACTCCCTCGTGTTAAATAAAAATAAGAAGGTTTAATTAGGTAGTTAATTCAGAATGGTAATTCAAATATTAAAAATAATAATAATAATAATAATAGGCTTGTCTTCGAATCCGAAGATTAGTAAGGAATACAGTGTTTCCCGTGGCTGTGCAGTCCCAGCTGTGACCTACATATTTTGCCACATCCAGGGCAAGCATTATTATTAAAAATAATAGTCACAAAGTATTGGCTTACAAAACCAGTTGTTGTATTAATTTTTTATAGCTTTCAGCTTAAGGCGAATGTTAATTTATTTAACTCTTTTCAACGGAACCTGTTGTGTCACATTACCATATTTTACCTTCATTGCTTATTGCAGTAGAGCTTATTAGTTCAGTCGTACTGCGCTGGATGGATTAGTCCTTGTAAAGAGTATCATTGGTAAGGTAGTGTCTGGACTGAAGGATGTCTTTTCTTTGGAGTGGCTTAACTTGTGTGTGTGGAAGATGAACATTATTCTTTCATTATGACAATTGCAGTTTTTAGATTTATTCAATGGCAATGTCTTCGATATCGACGATTAAGGATGAGTGCAGTGTTTCACACAACTACGCAAACCCAGTTGCGACCTGCATATTTTGTAACATCTAAGGCAAACAAAAGTTTTCATTCCGTCTTCTGTATCTGTCTCGGCAAGGACTTTCCTTTGTGCCTCCACGCTGCGTTTCAAGGCTTTCATGAGACCTCTTCAACTGTCTTTTTTAGAGACCACTTGCTACCAGCCTCTTTCCTCTATGCCAGTGAGGGCGAAATGGAGTTAATCTTTTTGGCGCTTCCGCGGTGGGGCGGGAGCCTCTGTTACGCCGTCTTCCTTTAAACTCGCCAATAAAGATCGCCTCCGACATGGGGTCGTTCCCAATGTGGGATAAGTGTCCAATATATCCTTTACGGTCTTGAACTATCATTACATTCTAACGCTTTACTTCTTAGGGTTTAGGGAGGAAAATGATCTGCTTAGTGCACTTGAGGTGTTTGATCATGTGACTGGAATCTGACAGATGGAAACGTAATCGTAACATAAACATTGCCTTATATTTTATTAACATTTAAGTATAGAAAACAGGTTTGCCTATAGCTTTAACTGCTTTAACTTGACTTATGCAAAACAGGATACAACTTAAAAACCATTTGTTACTCTCAATGTTTTTTGGGAAGTAAGGGCGTTGATGTTTTGTAGTGTCATATAACCTTTTAATTTAAGAAGATAGAGGCGGCCTTAGCAGTGTGCGGGGCCCTGGGCGCATGTCATATGTGGGGCCCTGCGCTGTAAAGGTAGACTAGATATATCGTACCATGTAATGCTAACGGGATCTTCGGATGACGGGCAAATATGAGATCCTCGTTTTGAATCCTATATCCGAGGTACTGGTTGTGAGCCTCGGCGTTTTGATTCGTCGAAGTTCTTGTATGGCTCGGTCGATTTAGTCAAGCATCTCAAACAAGCCTACATATTGGCGTTGTTCGACGCATTGAGTTTCTCTGTTCTCCCTCGAAATGCGCAGGGTTTTTGCATTTGTTTATGCCAAGGTGAATTGTTTAACAGTCATAGCCGCTTAGAATGTACAGGCCATAATATGATGTTTTCACCGAAACTGACGGTATTTCAAAACCAAAAATGTCACTTTATGAGCTTACATGGTAATTAGTATCATATAGATGCCCAGTAATGTTGAGCAACAAGTTGCAGTTTATGAGAACTGGTCTTGTTTTCGAATCTGACGGTGACAAGGGGATCACCTTTCGCGTGGCCACCTTCTGGCGTGGGGCCTTTGGCGGTTGCCCCACTTGCCACCCCTAAGGCCGCTACTGAGTAGTGCATCACCATATTAGCAACTCATCTAACTAATTTGTTGGTGGATCAAACAGGAGAGTCATTTGTAGTCGTCTTTTTATTATTCGGTGTTAACGCGTGTTTAAACATTTTCTATAGGGGAGAAAACTGTAGGCATTCGGTTTAACAGAACTACAACACTGATGAAGAGTTACGTAGACCCTATTCTGTTAGATGTCAGTGTGGGGTTATTAGATATTGGCATTCAACGATTCTTTGTCCCTTTTCTATATCATTTGAAATAACGTCTGTTTTTTATAAGATAGAATAAAATTTTATTTTATAACCGCTTTTTTTTTTCTTTAAGTAGTGAACAGATACTACGAAACACTCAATGAGATAGAAACCAAAGAGGTTCATTGTCCGGTCCCATGACTTCTAGTTACCAAAAAGAGTTCTCTACGGGAGGACCGACTCTTCCAGACCTGATTTTCATTTTGGAGTTCATCTCAGTGACCAAAAGAGACCATTGAAATATAATCAGTTATTAATTTTGAGAAGACGAATAAGCCTTGAGTGTCATGACTCTAATATTTGTAAAAAGGTGCTACATACATTTTGATATTGATTTTGCAAATGGAGGATGACTCGATTTGTTTTTGTCAAACTTTTGAATTTCTATGGAGGTGTGTGTGTGTGTGTGGGGGGGGGGTGTCAACAAGTTGATCTACATTACTGGATACACTATACAGGTCTTGTTGAGATATACGTATATACGTTCTAGCTGTGTCATTTTTAGATGTAGCTACAATTACGCTGTTTTGTTCTACAAGTTTTTGGCGTTCCTACGTCATAGCCTAAGTCTCCCGCAGGACTTCAGGGTTCAAACTCATGGCTACCTGTCAGAAGGCGGTACAGCTGCAGTCATTTCTATGTTGTCAAAATTTCCCAGTGGACATCAGTGGACATTGTTAAGAGGATCACAATGAATTGTGTTTCCTCTAATGAATCTCGACCTGGGCAGTGCCACAGAATAACTATAAGCTATTTTATAACACAATGTATCCGATCGAGCCGTAGGGGTGGGGACAAAAGACTTCAAAGAAATCGTTGGGCTCTGAACATACATCAGAAGATTCTTTTGATCTGTCAAAGGGTGTTACTACATGCCACATGGTCAAAAAATTCCTCCCTCTAACTGTTAAGCGAGACTAGAATTAATTTGTGTTTTCTTCTAAGTCAAACGGATATTTTCAACCTATGCATTTAATTGATCAATTCATCCACTATTACTAATAGAAAAACGTTTCATGAGACACTGAATTCCAAAAATGGTTTTGTTATACATTGGTGGGTGGGGGGCTAGATAACATAAACTGAAGCGTTAAACATTTTAACATCGCACATTATATTCATGTGAGTTAAATAGTAGAGGAAAACACAACCGAAAAGTTGAAATTAGTGAAACGAAAATGCACTGAAAAGTACTTTGGAAAGTTACAATGTCTTTTGAAATAGAAGGTTAACACATTATGTCATCAATGTGTTCACACCATAGACATCAATAAATATAGACTGGCCAATAAGACTATTTTATGAAACGAAAATTTGTGAATTTCAATTGTGTGTACTTTATTTTATGTCTATGAGTTTTGTTTAATCTCTAAGACTGAAGATCATGCAATTTTTTTAATTTTTCATAATTCGGAAATCCGAATACAATAGATATACATGTTTTTATTAGTTTTTAAGTTACATGAAGTTACTTCCTTTTTCCAGTCTATATTTATATATGTCTATGGTTCACACTAGTTCTGCATGAGTACACACGTGATGCTTACGTCAATCGCATATCCAATGTTTTAGGAATAGTTCCTTTGTATAGACAAGTCAAGTTTAAGTTAATCTCTTGAACCTTAAAAATAAAATCAGTCAACTTAGCATATTTCTGCATTCTGTTCTTTGGGAATGTTATAGTTTGTTTTTCTATAGGCGCTAGATCTTGATTCCAACAATACGACTGGATATATAGGCTATGCCTTTGAGTTATGTTTTGCACAGTATTATTAAGCTGGTTGACTTTCTGTTTCTTTTGTTTTAAATTTATTATTAGATTTCTTTCCCAGGTGAGGACAAAATCAACTTACATTTGCTTTGTGTTCTTTTATAGAATATTTCCTGTGTATGCCTACTGTGTTTAATAATGTTTTTTTGTAGCGTAATTCAGACACTTTTTTTCATTTATCGAAGAATGATACTGGATGGCTGCCTGGTCGAGCGATTTGCACGCTGGACTGTCGTATCGATTTACCGATGGTCCCGGGTTCAAACCCTGCCCGCTCCCATCCCCCGTCGTCCTGCGGGAGGTTTGGACTAGGAAATAACTATCTTCAACTCTGAAGGAATTTCCGAAACATGTAAAACAAACATTTTAAAAAGTTCTTTTTGTTTCTCGTGTTGATTTTCTACCAATGGTTGCAAATTGTCAGCAACAAAAACTAATTTAAAAACACTCCCGAGCGAGTAAGATCCACAGATGAAGATTAGTCAATGGGTAACTAAACGTGTCTAAAAGTATACTGGAGGAAGCCGAGAAGACCAAAAAGAGCTGGGAAGCCATCAAAAAACTTGCAAGAGACCGTGGAGAGTGGCATGTTTTTGTCGAGGCTCAATGGTCCACAAGGAACACAAAGGAAAGATGATGATGAACGTTTGATTTCTGATTTTCGGACCTAATTTTTTCCTTCGTGCTAGACAACAGCTTCTTATTAATTCAACCTCATGAAGTGAATTATTTTAAGAAAAATTGCTTCCGCGCTTTTATTATTATTATTTTTTTCTCACTTGAATTTGCATAGGTTGGATTGTTTTTCCTACTTGGGTGTCAGACCGTGATGATGTCACCGCCTATATTTAGCTTAGAGCTCAGTGGGTGCTTCCCATTCTCAGACCAAGTTGAAATGACGTATTACTATTAATAGTCGATGACAATGCATGAACCAATACAAAAAAAAGCAATTAGTCACCCAATTAGTGGTAACTAATTCATTTTATTTTATATAAAAAGATATATATAAGATATTATATAAAAAGAGAGCTTATTCATGCAGTATCAAGATATATGTAATGTTTTTTTCCCTTAGATAAGTTTTTTGTTCTATTAGAATATTTTTTACCTTTACAATACATTAACCATGAACTTTTATCTTAAGGATACCACTTACGAAATTGAGACATTGATCTTCACCTTGGGAACAGGTGTGTAGCTAGAAATTTTCCATCGTTTGGGGGCCCGGGGGGGGGACTGACCTCTTTGGGGGGGGGCCCTACATTTTGCGTAACACTTAATTTTTTATGTAAAAAAAACACTCATTTTCAAATTCTTCCCCCTCCTCCCCCTCCCTAGCTACGCCACTGCTTGGGAAGATCAATCGCGAGGCCGGACAGCATCCTAGTGACGGGTCGGAAATGTTCCGCAGGCCGTAGTTCGGGGAAGACTGAATTATAAATTAAAAAAAAAAATCATAGCACAGGTGTAGCGCAATCACAGATAGGAAACAGTTTGTGTTTAAAAGTGCTAGCTTATACATTTACTTAGTGCAACGTGTTAACACATTCTCTGCATTTTGTTTCGTCAAGATGACACAATTCCATTGAATTCTAATTTATGTGTTTGTGGGTGTGTTTTGTTGATATTCACAGAGACGCAAAACCTTTCATAGATAAAAGTTTGAACAGAGAATGACAGAAACGTTAGAAGGTGGCGATTATGCGGCCATAGCTGTTTATTTCTGTCTAGTAGTGGCTGTTGGATTGTGGGTAATTTTCTTTATTTTTTTTTTGTTTTGTTTTTAAAATTAATAAATCTTTTTTGTATGAAAAGAATATAAGTATGATGAGTTCAAATATTTGTGTGATAAAACTAACAGTCATGTAGGTGTTCAGACAATATGATCACGCGTGTCTCCCCTAAGAGTATTTCATCGTTACACATTAAAAATGTTTTGAATATATTTAAACTTTGTAAGCCAATTATTTTTCTTATATTTATAGGACGTTGAGTTCAAAAGGACACAATTTTGTTTGCACAATTACCTGTCTCTAGTTTCTATCTGAGGGCGCGGTGGCTGAGCGGTAAAGCGCTTATCTTCCGTACTGGAGGTCCCGGGTTCGAATCCTGGTGAAGACTGGGATTTTTATTTCGGGATTTTCGGGCGCCCTTGAGTCCACCCAGCTCTAATGTGTACCTGACATTAGTTGGGGAAAAGTAAAGGCGGTTGGTCGTTGTATTGGCCACATGACACCCTCGTTAACCGTAGGCCACAGAATCAGATGACCTTTACATCATCTGCCCTATAGACCACAAGGTCTGAAAGGGGAACTGTACTTTTTACTTTAGTTTCTATCTATTATAACTCTTCTATTTAACTCGTACGCGGACCTTATGAGTAAAGGGCGTAGGCCTAACCTTGACACGGATCTCAAAAACGGCTCTAACGATTTTCCCTAGAAATTTACAGTTGATGTATATCGTTGGGAAAAGAATAACTAGCTCGTTGGTCACACTAGTAAGACTCGACTTTGACCGTTGTCATTTTTAAAGTAGTAAAAAGAAATAAATTCAAATTAGGCTTCAGACATAGACATAAATATATATATATATATATAGCTCCTCCTTCGTGTTCGAAGATGAGCACATTTCTCAATTCCTATGGACTCGAAGATGGCTGTTTAATAAATAGATATAGACTGGCCAATAAGAGAGTTTTATGAAATGAAAATTTGTGAATTGCAATTGTGTGTTCTTTATTTAATGTCTATAACTTTGTTTAATCTCTAAGCCTGAAGATCATGCAATTTTTAAATTTTTCTTAATTCGTAAATCCGAATTCAATAGATATACATGTTTTCAAGTTACATGAAGTTACTTCCTTTTTCCAGTCTATATTTATGTATGTCCATAGACATAAGAAAATATAGACTGGAAAAAGGAAGTAACTTCATGTAACTTGAAAACATGTATATCTATTGTATTCGGATTTCCGAATTATGAAAAATTTAAAAATTGCATGATCTTCAGTCTTAGAGATTAAACAAAATTTATAGACATAAAATAAAGTACACACAATTGCAATTCACAAATTTTTATACATAAAACTCTCTTATTGGCCAGTCTATATTTATTTATCTCTATGTGTATGTCTATGCTATGGCTACAGAACATCTTTATCTTGAACAAGCTAAACGTGTTCGGATAGTTCCGCACGTAGGTCCTATTCATGGCAAAGTTTTTAATACATTTATTTTCAGGAACATTTTGCGAACCGTCTTTTTAGTCTACATATGGAGACCTATCATTGAGATATTATAAAGTTTAGTTGATTTAGACATTTGCTTAACAGGAAATTTTCGCTTGGAGAGGGGGAGCGGTAGGGGTTAAAATGGTCAATTTAAAAAAAAATCGCTCTATATGCTCTATAAAGGAGATATTGTCTTTATATTTTTCCTTGTTTACTTATGAAAACGTTTAAGTCACTAATGTTTAAGTTTGGTTACCTTTGAAGACACTTAGATATCATCTTTATGAAATGAATGATAGACATTGGATAAATAGCGGCTTACTTCCCTCAGGTAATAACAAAGTATGGATTGTTACATACTTCTACAGCTCAAACTGTAAGACATTTCTATTAAAAGCTAAAATTCAAATGTCATTTTTTAGCACGAAGCTTTATGTTGTATGTACATCTACACCATAGACATAAATATAGACTGGAAAAAGGAAATAACTTCATGTAATTTGAAAACATGTATATCTATTGCAGTGGCGTCACTAGGATGGGTGTCACCCGGTGCGGTATGATCAGGGTGTCCCCCCTGCCCCCCCCCCCCCACCGTTACACCTTTTCTTCCCAATAAAAACTATCGTTGTTTTTTTTTTGCACAATAATACAGTTCGTTGATTGCTGTTACACAAACTTAAAATGAATGTCGATTCTGTTTTCATTATTTTTTTTGTCGCTGACATTTTATCGTTAATTATTACATGGATTAACATTTAAGATTTTTAAATTAGAAATTTAAAAATCAACTGAATAAGCTTTCTTTAGTAAACTTTAAAGAGCTCCTAACTGAAACTTTTAAAGTTTTTTTAAGTAGTAGTTTTATGAGCACGACTACTGACAAAAAAATGCAACTTTATGAAAGTTATATTCATCGGTACAAAAACTAGAAAAAATAATGTTTTAATCTTAACATGTAAAAGTCTACAATAAAAAATAAAAAAATTGCACTACTATTTCAGTATGTCAAATTTGAAAACATATAAATAACTTTAAATTTTTAAACTCAATATATTTTGCGATTTCGTTTTCAATGGACAGATTGCTTAATTTGAAAATTCTTTTTTTAAAGTTATTAATAGTTGTTAATTAACTTTAGTTTTGAAAAGCTTCTTTCACGTGATGCCACGTAGACATACCATACGCCACGTAGAAATGCCTTTGGCAAGAAACAGTTAAAATCTAACGCTGGTAGAGATTCGTTGACGTCCTTCAAAACATGTCTGCCTGTAGATGTCTTCTAGTTCACATATCTTGTAGTCTGGCTCAGTATAAAGAGATTGATGCACTCAGCATTAACTTCATTTTCTCTATTTGAATAGTGACTCCGGCATCTTAAGATTACTGTCCTGATATTTTCTTATCGTTAAAACTTAGTTTTCTGTTGCGATAACATGCTAGTTTGATTTGACTATAGTTATCTCAATAACATTTTGAGCGAACTTGTCATACATTTCATAGAGTAAATGAAGTGCTCTAGCTTAGCCACCACTTTGCCAATAATTAAGACCTTAATTTGAAGATACTCTTGTGTTTTGTTGACTTTCTCCTCAGTACATCTGCCAACAAGAAAGTCAAACAATGAAAGACAGTTGTCTTTGCGCAGCTCCTCTAGTGTTTGTATTTTCAGAGCGACGTCAAAGATTTTCGCCCTTACACTTTCTTAAAAACGTTCTTTCACGGATCTAAAAGCAACACAATAAGCACACCAGCGAGTTGTTCACATGACACTCTATCATTAATTAAAATATCCCCTCCATTGGTAAAAGCGGTAAAAACGGCAAAGAACGAAATTTTTTTCTAGAAAACCGAAAAAAAATGTATGTTAGAAGCATGTTTTGATTGAGAAATTTGACCCAATAGCTTAAGTAACCAGTGTGCACATCGATTCAAATTTCTTTTTTGTTCTTCATTAATACTGTCTGCACTTCTTCATGAATTCTTGACATTGTAGCTTCATTACCATGTCCTTGATCTCATATCAATCTCGTTCCCGGCGTTTTTAAATTCCACTTTAAGGAATATACCACAATATTTCAGTAATTTGAACATTACCATTGCTACTGTTAATATATCTTACAACTTCAGAGATATATGTTAGGTGTGGTTTGCTAAAACATTTATAGACTCTGAGTTTTCGTACAAGCTTGGAAAGTAACTTTATTTGCATTGCTACCTTGCAATCTTATAAGTTATTAGGCCTATTTCCCTGTCATTTTTTTAGCTTAAGTTCGGCTGTCTAAATGTTTCAAACTTGAAAGCCTGATAAATGTTCTTCCGTCTTCTCGCGAGAATCTAATGTCCACTATTTATCGAACAAGAAAATCTTGCTATTGATTTTTCACCACTGAGAATAATTTTATTCAACCATTTATATGCTTTATGATCTTGCTTCTGTCACTTTTAAAGTTCATATTTATTTATGTATTTTTTTTTTGGAAAGTTGCATTTTTTTCACTCGGGTGTCACCCCCTAACGGGTGTCACCCGGTGAGGACCGCACTCCCCGCATCTGCATTGTGACGCCACTGATCTATTGTATTCGGATTTCCGAATTCTGAAAAATTGAAAAATGGCCATGATCTTCAGTCTTAGAGATTAAACAAAACTAAACAATAAATAAAGTACACACAATTGCAATTCACAAATTTTCGTTTCATAAAACTCTTTTATCGGCCAGTCTATATTTATTTATGTCAATCATCTACACGTAGTTTTCTGTAATAAAAAGAACGAATATAGAAGTATTTTGAACTTCCTGCTAGTTTCGTATCCAACACGGATTGGTCTGCCCACCAGCTCTATTTCTATTTGACAAGTTGAGCTCAGATCTCATGGGCGTTACCGAGCCTCCCTCCCCTCTTTTTTTCCATCTTTCCTGCCCTCCCCCCCCCCCAAAAAAAAAATAAATAATTATATTAATTATACATTGATCTGTTTTCCAAACGCCGGCTTCATTTAAATAAGTAAATCGTAAACAAACGTAAGCAACAGCTTGAATAGAAATGAACATAAAATAATCACTTGAGCTTGGACATTTCAATCTCTGATCAATTCACTGTCGCTGTTATTTTGATTGGGAGAGGGGGGGATCTATTGTCACCAGATTCAAATGTTTCCTACGCAGCCAAGGCCTTACTAAACCCTGAGTTCATTGAACAGCATTGGCGCACACAAAAAAATTGTTGCAGCGGTGTTTTTTTTTTTGTTTTTGTTTATTCCAGCAGAGTTTTTTGAAATCGGTTCATTTTCAAGTCCAATTTAGACAAATGCCACAAACACAAAAGGAAATAAATAGCTGCTAGCCTTAAGTAGCATTTATAATAGCGTGCAATAAGGTGCCAAACATTTTCTTAATATATTTGCAAAGAAAATTGGGTTATAACAATAGTTCTCCTACTTTGTTTTTTAAATCACATTTGTATACCGCCCTCCCCTTTCCATACTTTGAAAAAAAAAATGGCTACAGTGTTATTTTTAAATGCTGTTTTGACCATAACGAGGCATTTTCAGACAAGCATACTTTATGTCGCCCAATAATCAGCCACTTTTTTTGGCAAAGAAAATATTCTATGCTAAACCGATTTTTACTTTCATTTTGCGCCAGGCAAGCCTGAAAGAGTTAACAATAACAGTAACTGACTTTGAGTTTCTTATCAGAAGTCTTTAATTACGGGAACTCATCAAAGAAGTATCATTATTTTGGAGAATTCTGATAAAAAATTATTTTTAAAAAAGTCACATAAAGATCTTTAAGATTGAAAATTATTTTTTTATTTTTTTTTTCTAGTCAACATTTCGACCAAACAGAAATAATGCCACGGGATATTTTCTGGCAGGCAAAGACATGCACTGGTTTCCTGTAAGTAATGTCACTTAGTAGGCCTACAATGTTAGTAACCAAACGTCAAGAGACACTATTAATTAAGCAACGAGTTGACCATAATTAAAATCGCTCTTATTCCTTTCTACTTATTCCCACTTCGAGTGAAAATGTTTATTAGTCATAATTTGAATGAATCACTTCCTAATTCTCAGGTTGGAGCTTCAATATTTGCCAGCAATGTAGGAGCTCCAATGTTTATTGGTCTAGCAGGAACAGCAGCGGCCAATGGTTTCTCCTGTGCTATATACGAATGGCATGTAAGTTGCAGTTCTGGACAAGTTACAGTTGTAAACTCATCTCCACAAATATAATCTTTTATATATCCTCAAGGGCCCTGAGGGATTGACTCTCCCAGTGGGGTTGACGAAAAAATATGAAAAATAACCTTTTATTACTTATCTCGTGCCTAGAACAAGTAAGCACCCTTTCACGATCGAATCAGCAACGGTTTATCTTCCACTAAACTATTTTTAATTCGTAGTTTCATTGCACTGCATTTCTATAATGCCAAGATAGAACTAATAATGTTTTATAAAAAAAATCTCCTTCTTTTTTATACTAGATACATAGAGCTTATCAAATATTTTGAGATTAAATTGAGAAGCCGACTCACTAATTATCCAACTTAGGGACAATCATGACACCCTTCTCGTTAACCGTTGGCTATTGAAACAGATGACCTAAACATCTTCTGCCCTATACATTGCAAGGCCTAAAAGGGGAACTTTACTCTTTTTTAAACTTGTATTCTTTGTACTGTAGAATATTTGAAGGTTAGAGAGTAGCCGCGAAAGAGAAAGCGAGTCGCATTTGCATAATACACTGAAACTGTACAATGATTCCTATCAGGAGTTTTAGGACTACTAATGTGTTCATTTGACGAATTGTGTCTTTAATTTTAGGTCAAATATAAAACAACTAGTCGACCGGCGGCATAGCATACGCCGCTATTTTCCAGGGCAGGCCTTAGGCACTGCAACATATGCGACCACAGTGGGTCCCTAACTTTCTTTGGACCCGTGCTAATTTTTTAGGTATATAAATGATTAAATTGAACCATTTTATAAAACATAACAGATTTCCCGCGGCCTCTTGATTTACCGGGAGCACCCTGGAAATCTCCTGAAATGTTATTAAATGCTATGCCGCCGGTCGAAAAAGTTCTGGAAATTTCCGGACATTATTAAAATCTTTTTAAATTAAAAAAAAAATATGCTATGCTATTTTGTGAATGAAAATAGTGCGGCTTTGGATATATTATTTCCCATTCACACCGTGGTGCGTACGCCATGGGATCTTCCCATTTGCTTGTTATAAGTAAAAATGCGTGAATTCATGAATGAAAAATACTATGAATGGAGATTAAAAAAATGGCTAATTGACCTTAATTTACGCGATATTAAGAATATAGATGCACTCATGTAACAATGCTTAAGCAAAACAAATTTGAATGTTAATGGACTATAATTAGTATGTTCATGTGCTAAAGCATAAAACTATACTTGCGAAGAGAAGTTCTATAATCTTCTTAGAGTTGAATTCGAGTTTTAGATCTAGATCTAGATCTAGGAACAGATTTTAGATGTATACATTATCTCCTGAAATGTTATTAAATATAGACCTACGAAAAAGTCCTGGAAATCTCCGGAAATTATTGAAATCTTTTGTAATTCAATAGTAGATATATATGTAGGCCTATATATATACATGTGTTTTCACGAAGTTACTTCCTCTTCCCGGTCTATTGATTTCTTTATGTCTATGCATGGAACTATTAGTATAGTTCCATGGTCTATGCATGGAACTATACTAAAGGAACGCTGACTTCAAAACAAGGTCTTTGCGCATCCTGTCTGCGCATACTGCAATATTTTTAAAAAACATTACAAAGACAATGAAGAATTTTATGCCTTGAACGAGCGCGATTTACCCGTCTTGATTAGAAAATGGTTTTTCGCTCTTTATAAACGAATTCTTAAAAACTTTATCCATTTTCAGACAAGCTGTTATGGTGGATATATTTTTTTAGAGCAAGAGATCATCACAAATTATTTTATTTTTGATCATCTTACTAAAAATTATATGTACACAGAGATTCCAACGTTGGGTTTTTTATACTAGATCTGGTGCAGGTATATGTGCTACTTGCAGATTAGCTTGCGGTACCGCATTAAGCGGAATCGTCCCGCAAAACATAAAAAGATAAATTCAAACTCACATGCTACGCCGTTCTTTATTGGCACTTTTTCCGAATTCCGACAAAATAAATTTTTTTATTAGTGTAAAAAGAAAATATATAATACAAAATGCCATCATTGTTTACATTTTATCCTATTGTGGCCTATATTTGGTTAAGCTAAGCGCTAATACTTCGTTTATTTAATGACAATTTAAGGGTCATTTATAATCATGCCAAAACATTTTCCGATGTCTCTAACACATTCAGTCCTAAGAAAAGAATAGAATTTAATAAGGGCAAGTATTCTATAATATGTCTAAATTCTACTACGGACTTATTTAAAAACTGTGTCTTGAATGTAGATCCAGATCTACTGCCAATTTATCTTCTAGATCTAGATTCAAGTTGTAGTCTTGACTTAAATATTGATCTATTCTAGATTCATCTATACATTTAAATCTATTTTGGATCAGATTTACAACTAAATCTAAACGAGATCCAGTAACTGGTACATTTAGGTTGAATCTAGAAATTAGATTATTATCTAGAAATATATTATATTTAGAAAATAATTTATAGTGGATCTAGAGTCCTAAAGTGTCTCTTTCTTTTCTCTTTCTCATTATCTCTCCAATACATAATCTATATGTATATATATAGACGTACGTAGATATTTATTCTATATCTAGAGTAGTAGATGTTAAGACAGTTAATAACGTCTAAAATCTATTTCATTGGAATATTTAGGCCTACTAAGAGGATAAAGCTTAGATTTTACATCTAAAAGATTTTACATTATTATACATCTGGATTGGTAGGCAATTCTAGATCTATTTCTGTAATCTGTAATGTAGATCTAGATTCTAGATCTAGCCTATAATGGCTGTCTTATCTTATATGCTACAAACGTACGTTACTTCAAAAAAAAAAAAAAAAAAGAAGATGATTAGGCCTACATCCTACGCGTCATTCATTTAGTCATGCATATTAACCGATGACCTAAATTCAGCCAAGTCACTAGTTTTCCTGGCTAGCTCAGACAATTTATTCCATGTTCTAATAGCGCCAGGGAAGAATTTAGGAGCTTTTGTACAAATTTGTCCTAGCATTTGGAACGAGGAATGTACCTTTATCTTTGTGTCTTTCTGAGTATTTTATTAAATCTTGTTTTTGTATTTGAAGATTATGGTTCAGTGTTTAATGTTTAATTGCTACTTTATTTTTAAGTCTTCTATCCTGTAGACTTTCTATATTGGAATTTGGAGCTTGTCGTTTGCATTATTATTTTTTCTGTTTTATAGAAGGGGGGGGGATAACTGCGAAACCCCCTGGTAGGGGGTTTTAAACTTAAAACCTCTTTGGCAGCGCTAAGAAAATTGATGGTTTAGTATGAAAATCTCATCTAAAATAAAGAAAATCAAAGCAAAAAATCAGTCACGTAATTCCGACTCCCCTCCCAAGAGGGGGATTTCGTTTCGGGGGGGGGGGAGTTGAACCCCAACCCTTTTCCTGGCTACGCTCATGGATGTATATGTAAAAGGATTTTTTTAAACTATAGGCCTAAATACGGCAGTCAAACTGAAAACTCATCATTTACATTTAGGCCTAAGCATTATGGGACATAATTATATATGATACTTATATTACAAAAAAAATATGCTACATGTTTTTCCATTTGTTTCTAATTCATTTTATATACATATATCCATATATATAATAAGCGGAATAGCAATAATTTTAAAGTAGTATTTGAAGATTAAATTCTTGCGCGCAACGTGATTAATAAGCGGAAACACGTATGCCTTAAAGTCTCTCTGTAAGGGCCCTTTCAAATATCTTATTTTAACATGTGCTTTCCTCACTCTGGGACCTGGGTCTTGAAGATAGGCATGTCTTGCTACTCGAGTAATTTTTTTTACTGCGCAATATCGTGCTATTTTTCTAACCAAGAAAAGGAGAAGTGCTTGTAAATTAAATACCTACCTTTTTATTAACAAAATAATTAATTAATGTATCCAAGTAGGCCTATAAATTTAGTACATGTATATGAATATGTGTATGTTTATATTTCTAGTTTAAAAAATGGTAGAAAAGTCCTTTAATCGGTGACTGAAAATTACAAAGGCACAAGATCTAAAACTAGGTTCGTCTCATTAAGTGTAGCCTACATTTAAATATATATAATTAAATGATAGCCATTAATAAACTATCTTAAATAATATAACTTAACAATTATGACACCTTTCCTAAGATTAGTAAATAGCACATCGTTTGCATCTTTTTGATTGGTCAAGGCTAGATCCTTTCATGCTTATCTTCAAAAAGATAACTTTTTTATTACAGAAGTGAACGTATAAAATATAGTATATCCATTTGATTATTTTACCATATTTACCTTTAAATGGGTGTTTAAAAACATTTTGGAACTACACATCACTGTAGCTATAAGTCTTTATTTTAGATTGAGTTTAGAAAAAAATAACTTTCAAATTATTATTAGAGGCCCATTTATGTAAATTTTTTAATGGAACTATTAAAATATATTTCAATTAGATCTATGTGTATAATCTGTTATGTAATTATATTTAAAAGTACATAAGCACACACTCCACCTTGCACACGTATTTTCTATATCTAGTGCGGTAAAAAACGTATGTATAACAAATAAAACCAAAAAAAAAAATAATTCTGTACGAATCTCACTAAAACTTGCAATGAATACAAGAAAACAGAAACAAAAATCAAAACATCCAAAAAAGACGGGTAAAAAAGCTAGTTGGAATTAATAATGCATAAAATCTGGCAATCTGGGTATATTTAAAACTTAAATATAGATTTAGGCATTTTCGTTATCGAATATTGATCTACAGTGTTTACAATCAATCTAGATGCCTAATCTACACTGTCGTAATATATAAACCTTGTAATAATCAAACTGATAATAGATCTAGATTAGAAAAACTTATAGACAAGCACTATGTTTACACTAGAAATAGATTCTATTTTCTAGATATAGCGCTAGATCTAATATTACTTTAGATTACGGCATTTTATTTGTCTGTAAACACTGTAGATCTATTTACGTTAAGGAAAATGCCTAGATCTATTTTCTAGTTTTAAATATACCCAGATTAAAAGTACTTTATTAACATGGTTTTAAGTAGCATCATATATTAGATCTATTCTAGGCTCATAAATATCGTCTACAAAAAAAAAAAAAAAACATACTAGATCTAGATATGATAGGCTATGGGTACATTAATTAGGTAGACTTACACGTTGATTACAGTTGATTATTTTTAAATGTAGTCTAGAATTAAAATGTCCATTTCTAATATTGTAAAGATATAAATAGTTATGCTTGACTTTTATAAAGATTGCTAAAAATATAATAGCATCTAAATATACCGTGTGCGATTAAGGCTACTTTCAATAGACCTAATAGGTTACATTGTTTTTTCATAATCTAGATTTTTAAAAATCTCTTAATACTATATTTAGATTATAGCTCTAAAAAAATTTACTGTTTAATAAAAGGGCTCCTTTTAATCGATCGCACCACGTTTATTAACTTCGTTTACAATAGGCCAATATATGTTTAGGACTAGGTTTTGTATTAATTACTGTTGACTGTTCTTATGCAAATATGAATTAGACTAATGAGAGATATGAATGACATTCTCTATGGATTTCGTTTTTTTTTTTCTGTATACAAGTATATCTACATTTATAAGTAGCGCATAAAAAATTACCCAGATCTAGTAGAAATTACCTAACATAAACTTCACTAATTGAACGGCAACTTCAAAACAGAAGCATCGACTTTTTATTTTGTAAAAATTGCAGGATGCGTATTGGCATGCGCAAAGAACCTGTTTTCTATACGGCTTTGTAAAAAAACGTCGAAGTCGGCGTTCCTTTAGTATAGTTCCATGGTCTATGCTATTTTGTGAATGAAATAGTGCGGTGCGGATTGGGTCCATGCACACCGTGGTGCGTGCGCCATGGGATCTTGCCTATTTACTTGTTGTTGTTGCATTTTGCTTTGTGTTGCCGGTCTGACCTAATTCTTTTGAGAAATATAATATAGACTAGTCGACCGGCGGCATATCATACGCCGCTATTTTCCAAGGCAGGCCTTAGGCACTGCAACATATGTGACCACAGTGGGTATCGCACTTTCTTTGGACCCGTGCTTATTTTTAGGTGTATAAATTATTAAATTGAACCATTTTATAAAACATAACAGATTTCCCGCGGCCTCTATTGATTGACCAGGAGCCCCCTGGAAATCTCCTGAAATGTTATTAAATGCTATGCCGCCGGTCGAAAAAGTCCTGGAAATTTCCGGACATTATTAAAATCTTTTTAAAGTAAAAAAAAAATGCTATGCTATTTTGTGAATGAAAATAGTGCGGATTTGGATATATTATTTCCCATTCACAACTTGTGGCGCCATGGGATCTTCCCAATTGCTTGATATAAGTAAAGCGAATGCTTGAATTCATGAATGAAAAATACTATGAATAGAGTAAAAAAAAAAATGGCTAATTGACCTTAATTTACGCGATATTAAGAATATAGCTGCACTCATGTAACAATGGTTTAGAAAAACAAATTTGAATGTTAATTTGATTAAATGGACTATAATTAGTAGGCTATGTTCATGTTCAAAATCATAAAACTATATTTGCGAAGAGTAGTTCTATAATCTTCTTAGAGTTGAATTCAAGTTTTACTATTTAGATCTAGATCTAGATCTAGGAATAGAGAGATAAGTTACCTTTCGTAATCATGTCTAATGAACGAATTTACGTAATTAAAGTACTTTCTAAAGTGAAACCTGAAAGTATACTCTATCTGTGTATTGTTGTTCTAGTTTCAATAGTCTAACTACACAATAATCTGGAAATACTTTTAATAATATGACAATAATCTGAGAAGAAGAGAATTATGTAAACACCACTTTCATTCACACCGCGTGCGTGCGCCATGGGATCTTCCCCTTACTTATTTATCTCTTGAACCTTTGAACTTTGAGGAGAAGAGAATTATATAAACCCATAGACATATATATATAGACTGGCAGATGAAGAACAAATTATTCCACATTCATTCACAAAATAGCGTTGCGCCGCATGCTATGCTATTTTGTGAATGAAATAGTGCGGATTGGGTCCATTCACACCGTGGTGCGTACGCCAGGGGATCTTACCTATTTACTCGTTGTTGTTGTCTGACCTAATTCTTTGTGGATTATATATATAGATTTTATTTAACGTACATTCATATTTTTACCTTTTTCTACAGGCCATTTATCTACTGATAGCGCTAGGCTGGGTTTTTGTTCCTGTCTATGTATCAAGTGGCGTAAGTCTTTTTTTTTTCGGAAGGGGGGAGAACATGCTTCAGTTTTTGATGTCAATATATTTCACAGCAGGTTGAATATATTGCACTCCCCTCTCCTTTTCACCTGAATGAGATATTAGATGTTAGGCTACTGACACAACATTGTCATAAACTGTGTCAGCTTCCCTGGCTTCTTCTTTCAAGCTTGCAATGTCAGCATGACTTTACAAGAGTTTCTTTTCAATCAACCAAGTGCTACACGTTTATTTAATTATAGTAGCATGTCACAGGCCGTGTGCCGCGAGCCCTGAATAGGTGTTCCACAAACTACTAAAATAAGTAACTAGTAGGCCACCCGTGAATTAACTTCAAAGCAAAGTGTTCCGCTTCATACCCAGAATAGGCAAACTGTTCCGTTAGGAAAAAATTTGGGAAACAAACGGGTTATTGGAAGGAAGAGCGACAGACTTAAGACCAAACCTACGACGAACTTTTATGTGGGCTCTAAAAATCCCAAACCACTATTTTATAGCTGCAGGGGGCGGCGAGTTCTCTGGTTAGAGATTTGTTTTTAAAATTAGGTTTATGCTAGATTTGAAACAAACGTTTTTTACAGAAAAGTAGGTCTACTTCCTGACTCGATTAAGTGAGTATAAATAAAGTATGAAGTCTAAATATAGGCCTATGCATAAATAAAGATTATTGAACGATTGTTCGAACAGAAGCTGCATATTATTGTTAAAATACTGGTTACAAATAGGACCGAATTTACTGCACTGCATACCGTACTGTCCTTTGCCTGGTCTCTAGAAAGAAAATACTTTTTCATTCTTAACAAAATATAGCCTACATATAATATATAAGAGAGTAGTTGGAAATAGGAAATAGAATAATGTTAAATTTCTCTACTCCTTCTCTTTGTATCCTTTAAATTTATTCATACTAAGAATTGAGGAAATTTAAATTGAAGCTTAAAGAAGGAAGAGGCCTTCACAGAAAATTTGCCCAGATTTTCCTCTTACGAAATTCTGGCCTGATTACAAATCAAGTGTATGGAATGAGAATCCATTGTGCTCTACATTACTGTCTCATCTTATCTCTGACTGTGGTCCCGTCTGGGGCATAGGCTACCAACCAGCTTCCTCCAGGCATCTCGGTTCTGGGCGAGTCTCACCAAATTGTCAAGCGGACGGGTAAGACTGTATTACTGTATTATTTTTTACAGCAAAATCACTCCGATCTTTTGTAATCACGGCTATTACAATTTTCAACAATAATAACAAATATGTAAATACATTTTCCCATCATTATTTTTTTATAGTGCTGCGTAAACTTAGTTGTTGTCCCATGACACGATGTATCATAGAATGGAGTGGTGAGTTAATGTCATGTGATCATACTGATAGAGTGAAAAGAAAAGCGATGCAACAAGAATTGTTTAAAACAAGGAAAATAAAAAAAATACTTTTTAAACAATAAAAAATATTAAGTGTATCAATTTGTATTTGGATCAGTCATGTAATTAAATTTGTAATAAATCTAGACTAACAATCATAAACCTGTGTGATCAGAAATATTTTTTTACGAATTGTTTTTGTTTAGCGCGATTTCATGCTTTTAGCTTTCTCAACACGCTATGGTCCTATCACTTGACTGGACCAGTTGGAAAGGGGTAGGGTGAGAAAGAACGGGGTATCTGAATGATCGCTTCTTTTTTTTTTTAAGGAAACGACCTGAATTCGAACTTATGTGCTTAATTTTCTCAGGCTCCTAAAGCAGTGGTCGGCAACCTTTAGAGTCGAAAGAGCCAAAAATTACAATTTTCACAATTTTTAAGTTTTAAAGAGCCGCACTTTTTTCTTTGATTTTTTTTTCAAGATTTTTTGGTTTGTTTTTGAAATCGCGAAACAGTTCTTCAGATGCACATAGGAAGCAGTCTTTGGCATACTCACCACTCACCATCTATAAATGGTTGGCCTTTCTGTGCAATTTCTAGTGGTACCACAAAGCTACCAGATTAGCAATACTTGTAGATTGCATATAAGATTGAGAAGATAATCGCTTCTAACTCATTTACTTAAAACAACAAAATTTACGTCACAGCCAAAGCACGCAGTCTTGCGTCGAAAGCGAATTTAAACCTACATAAAAACATTCGACGATGGCGTCCATTTGAGAGCTTTTGATGGACTGGTAACATAGACGACGCGTGTATTGGGGGAGGAGTGTGGTGAAAAGCGAGTACAAGTGGCTGAGAGTTAGAATCTGTGCCTAACCCTCATTAAGCTATTCAGAACTAATTTAAAAAATGTTTCGATAAAATTAATAATATTTGCGCGTAGAACTAAAGAGCCGCAGCTTCACACCTAAAGAGCCGCATGCGGCTCGCGAGCCGCGGGTTGCCGACCCCTGTCCTAAAGTCAGGCTCTTCAAGCCAACGCGGTAACCACTCTACCTACTACTAACATGGAAGATTGTATAGTTATCTATTGTTTCAATTTGTTTCTATTTCATGTTTGTGTTCTCTTAGCCTCAGACATAAATCTATAAAGGGGATTAATTCCGCTTATTAAGTAAATTCCGCTTCAGTTAAGTACATTTTCTATCCCTTGCTTGAGATACCAAACAAAATGACATATTACCAATAGTTAACCCATTGGTTAAATTTTGTAAATTGATTTTTGTGTTGTCAGTTAAAAGAAATAATTGTGCAAAAGTTCAGCTTGATCTGAGATTTGGTGTCGAAGACAATAACGTTTACAAACTTTTGGCCAGACAGACAGACAGACAGTGTGTTTATTTGAGCTTTGTAATAAATTCAAAACGTGTCTTGCATATGCGCTAATTGATCTAGTGGCCGCTTTTCCATATACTTTCTTCACATTTCCATACACATCTCTTTACTTTACAGGCGTTCACGATGCCTGAATATCTTAAAAAACGTTTTGGTGGCGTACGACTTCGGATCTTTCTGACAGTCTTCTCCTTGTTTAACTATGTCATGATCAAAATATCCGTAAGTTTTATTTTTGGTTCCTAATGTTGTGAATAAAATGTCTAACAATTTAATCTTCATTAATTCTTCTCTTTCTCTTTTAACTTACGAAATTGACATGTTTGACGTCTCTTATTTTTTTAAAGTCAGAAATATTCTCTGGAGCTATATTTCTACGTCAAATTCTAGGCTGGAACATGTATGCGTGTATTGGCATCATCTTGGTTGTGACAGCTATATATACAGTAGCAGGTACTTTTAGAACCTAGTTTGACCTATATTAGAATATATTCGACTTCTGTTTGGGACCACTAAAATCAAGAAAACATAAAAATTGAACAGACGCAAAAATAGAGTCGTAAAATTAGTATCAATGAAAATTGACTAGATTAAGATCGTTAGTAAAATCTCTTGACTTAAAGACACTTCAGATCATTATACTTAAAGGTTGAGTAGCAATAATACATAAAACCCTGAACCGTAAATTGCAAATACAAAAATACGGGCAAATCAAATACTCAGATAACAAAATTTCTTAGTCCATATGCTAGGACGAATTCGTCTAAGTACTCCTTCTTATCTAGTGCCACAAGAGCATGGAGCAGGTTGCCAGAATGACTTAACTCTTTCCCTCCTGATCGACGATACCATCGTTGATTTCACTAGAATGTGGTAAATAATTACGGAGAGAAAGAGTTAAGAGTTTAAGCCTCTTGTCAGGGTTCACTTTTAATGTTGTCTTGACTTGGACTCTCTCTTGTGGCTCACTAGGGATTTCACTTATATAGTACTTTAATTAATTCCAATTACGAACAGTTACTACTTAAAATACTTCGACTCAAACTCTTTATATTAATAATTATAATAATACTTTAATATCCAATAATGAAATATAAATACAAATCACAAGTCCAGGAAGTACACGTCCAACCTTCGTGGAGCAAAACCTTACTGGCTTAAACATTCTCTCCCACATTCAACGAAGACTTAATCGTGCACTCATAACACGTGCAAAAGACTATTCACATTCACAACAAGGGGATATAAAAACTATCATACCAAAATAAAAAAAGCAACAATCATTCTCGCCATATCTCCCCTTGACACCTCTTAATTAGCACCCAAGATTTGACAGTGGCGTCACTAGTGGGTGCGGGCCGCAACGAATGACACCCAACAGGGGTGACACCCCAAATGGAAAAAAAAAAGGACTTTTGCTACGGAAATCAATTAAGCGTCTTAAGTTAGATACCTAAGTTAATTTATTCATGTTTAATGTATAATTCTTGACGTGTACATTTTTATTCTAACTTTTTCATATGGTATAGATATTCATAGCCTTATAAGCTTCCAACATCAGCTGCGTACAGAGGAGGAATTCTGTTTTTTTTTGTGGCATCAATCCGATCAAAAATAATGCCCATGCTTTCGAGATGAACTAAATTCGTTATGACTTACATAAAAAAGGGGACATAAGTTGTATAATTCAGCAAAAAGAATAAATTTAAGAAAATTGCACCGGTTGACACCGACCATAGTGACGCCACTGCAACTAGATTAAGACATTGGTACGCGTAAGATGTAATTGTCTTTTTTTTTGAAGAAACGTATGTGATTCTTAAAATAAGAAGAGAACATTGATACCGGTGCAATAATAAAAGACGAGGGATCTAAATATCTAGAAGAGTCAATATTATATTAGCGTAGACTGCATAGTATTAAATCGTCTTCTTTTTCAAAGCAATTTATGTGACCTATAATGTCAACGACCTATAATATCAACTGCCTATAATGTCAACGACCTATAATGCCAATGACCTATAATGTCAACTACCTATAATGCCAATGACCTATAATGTCAATGACCTATAATGTCTATGACCTATAATGTCTATGAGCTATAATGTCTATGACCTATAATGTCTATGAGCTATAATGTCAATGACCTATAATGTCAATGACCTATAATGTCTATGACCTATAATGTAAATGACCTATAATGTCTATGAGCTATAATGTCAATGACCTATAATGTCAATGACCTATAACGTTAATAACCCATAGACCTATACTGCCAATGACCATGTCAATGACCCAAAGACCTATAAATGTCAATGACCTATAATCGTTTTGTGACTTTAGCATTGCCACTAGTTTATCCAGAACTGTTCAGTTTATTTAAAAAATAACATCATATAATGTCAACTCCCCAGGTGGCCTCACTGCCGTTATCTATACGGACACTCTACAGACTATCATTCTTATAATAGGAGCTGTCATTTTGTTTGCTATAAGTAAGTGCTATTGAAAAAAACAACGGTTTCTACTAGGCATTAAGAATAGAATGAGATCTTGATGCCCTTAAAAAAACATTTTATTGACCAGACTTTGAAAACTAGCTGATTCCTAGGCAAGTAAAAAATGTTGTGTGACGTATGTATTACATATGTTCTATGGTGTTCAAGTTTCAAAGATCCTTAACACCTAATCTCCGTAATAGCACACTAGACAATAAGTCCATTGTTCTGGAATGGCAAGAGAGTCTCTTGAATGTTTTGTAAAGCAGTGTTAGGGCTTGACTTATGACAGTGCGAGACTGGTCAGAACAAAGCAGCAGTAGATATCCTTCAGAGACGCTGGAGAGAGATAGGCCACACCCTTCACAAGCCTGTATCCATCAAGGCAAAACCCTAACCTGGAGTCCTCATTAGATTAAAATGCATCGATTGTTGTTGTTTTTTATTTGTTTCATTTTGTTTTTAGACAATTTTTAAAAGCCCCTCACACATCACGCCTAAACGCCTTCCCACCCACCCGCAAAATCAGCTTCGTCAAAACACCCAGCTTCGCCCATTGAGTGCCCTACTATGTGATGAGAACTAGCAAAGGACTGCTGCTGGAGAGTAATCTTTGCAAAACCTAATGACCGAAAGTCCGAAACCCATCTAGAGATTCTTTTGCATAGACATAAATAAATAGAGACTGGCCAATAACAGAGTTTTAATTGTGTGTACTTTATTTTATATCTATAAATTTTGTTTAATCTCTAAGATTGAAGATCATGCAATTTTTTAAATTTTTCATAATTCGGAAATCCGAATTCAATAGATATACATGTTTTCAAGTTACATAAAGTTACTTCCTTTTTCCAGTCTATATTTATTTATGTCTATGTTCTTTTGCTAAAATAGGCCTAATTTTTTTCGTGGCAGCCTGCTCAACATCCAAAAGATTTTAGTGCATCACGGTGCACCTCAAATCGAGGCGAACTTTCCATTATTTTGTTTTCTTGGATTATTGCATGTTTCTTTTCCCAGCACTTGTTGACGTTGGAGGCTGGAATGAATTCATGGCACACTACGCCTATGCAGCTTCAAATTTAACCCTGAGTGACCCGGTAAATTACTCCTGCGGGATGCCTAGAAAAGGTCAGATCTTTTCTTTGGCGTTTTAAGGTTAAAATTAATTTAACGATATACTCGCTTAATATGTATTTCATGACTAAACAAATGTTTGCAATATACACGTCTGAGTTACAGATTACATGCACGTCTGGCGAGATGCTAAAACGGGTGATATCCCCTGGCCAGGGGCAATAATTGGCTTAACCACCATTGGAGTAACAGTGTGGTGCAATGATCAGGTAAGAGACACATAGACTTCGCCATGTTGGAGTTCGCTTTATTTCTTATAATAGGGAAAATGAGTTGAAATTAATACTTTGATCATGTGTAACACCACAGCTCATGGTCCAACGTTGTCTGTCTGCCAAAAACATAAGCCACAGTAAAGGTGGCGCTGTACTTGCAGCGGCTTTGAAGATTTTCCCGTTTTTCTTGTGGATTGTTCCAGGAATGATAAGCCGAGTTCTTTTTCCGGGTAAGGAAATTAAAATAAAAGAAATAATAATAATCTTATAAAATTGACATTGTTACAAATGTTAAACAATGTTACAAAGACAGTTTGTGTGGAAACACAAACTCAAAATCGGCCCCCGAAGTGGTCCACCCAGGCAGGTAAAAAGGCAGGTTTCAATATTTTCAGAAATAACATCGGAATGAAATTCTATCAAAGACAAATGACAGAGAAGAATGGAATATGAAGATTGAAAAATCTTGTGTGGTGAAAGAATTTCTAATTGATCTAATTGTTTTGTAAAGGGTCAATCTCTTATTCAAATTCTCAAAAAAAATTTTTTAATTATTTAGTTTCGTTTGGCGCTTTTTTTTTACCTAATAATATGAAAAGCTACTTATTAATTTGTTTTAAATTATGTTTAACTTATATTCATGCTAAACAGATTTTTCTCTTTAAAAAAAAATTAAAAAATTTTGTTGTAAATTTATTGTTTAGTATGACAGAACTTACTAAACGTTTCATTACAAAAGTTAAAAAAAATGTAGATAAAAAATCTTAAACAATTTGCATAAATGTGTTAAAAAACAAAGTACATGGCTTTCTCCTAATTGAATGCCTCCAGTGTTTGTCACTATTAATAGTAAATAGTTGTAAAAGTGTTGTATTTTTATGAAAAACCTGCTTCCATAAGTGATTTAAAAATTTAGATTTTTTGCTTTCAGAAAAGAAAAAAAGTAGTCTTTGCATCAGAACTTTGATTGGTCTAAAGTATTATGATGCCGGATTTTCAATATTTTTTCTTATTTACGAGATCTCAACGGGACGGATAGACATTCCACACAAAACTAATAGCATTATTTTCCCTTTCGGGAACCACTAAAAATAGAATTAATATACTAAGTGACGTGATTCCTTTTCTATGCAGGACTTTGAATTTTATTTTCGCGAATGGGTTCTGCAAAAAGATCGATTCATCACGATCTTTTGAAAGATAAAAACACTATGATGATCTTACTAAATCAAGCCGATTACAAACATACACATTCTCCTGCTTCGATCTTGGCCAGTCCCAACCTCCATAATCTTAACTTCATTGAACATGCGCACTTCTTACTTCGAGAGAAGTGCTATGTACTTGAAGCTCCTTCTATATAAGGCTCCTTCTGTCTCGGAAGACAATGGATGCGCACAGATGAGTCACTGGCTATGGTTACGTTTTGAGATGGGGCAGAATCTGGAGTGACTGACCAAGCCAATTCTAGTGCGGCAGAGTTTGCCACAGTTCGCGCATTTATATTCATCTGTCCTAGGGCTAGCTGACAGGGCAGCTTCATTTCTTTTGCATTGGCAAAGCTCGTACCAGCACGTACAGTCAGTCTTCATGCTGTGCGGTCTTTGTAAAGCTCACAAGAAATAGTAAGACGCATCCCAAGACTTCATTAGAGGCCAATGTGAACGCAATCGTAATAATTTTTTAGAGGTAAATTTTGAGAACCTCTGATTTAGTATGTATGTCGCCAACAAAAGCCTAATACTTTCAGACATTTCTATATTTTACCTTAATAGCAACTCATTATTTAACAATGACTTTTTTATGTATGTTTTATTAATTGTTTCCCGTGTATTTTCTCTCTGGATAGATGAAATCGCTTGTGCGGATCCAGAGACGTGTAAACATATATGCGGCAACGCTGCTGGTTGCTCTAATATTGCTTATCCACTTCTGGTCCTTCGCAAAATGCCAATGGGTAAATTCCTTTCATTTGTCAGGCTAAACGTGTGGCTTAAATCTACGTTATTTGTAAGAATAATATAAATCTTATATATTCCTAGCATATGGTACATCATAAAACAAAATGAATTCATTTAGAATGTATAGCTAGCTATTCATTAACAAAACGGACGCGGAGAAAAGGGGCGGATATAAAAGAAATTAGGAAAGATGAAATTAAGGAAAAAAAGATTACGATGATTTAGAAAAAAAAAAAGATAAGTAATCAATGTCTTGAACGCAGAGATCATTGTTTTCTATCGAATATATAATCGCAAGACTAAAAGCTGGTCTTCGTATCAGCTCTGCTTTAGTCTCGCTAATTTGAAGTCCTTTTGTTTTTAAAATGTCGAGTTGGGGTTAGGATTTTTTATTTCATTTTCTCCATATCTATTTTATCTGGGTTACCAACGAAAGAGTTTAGAAACTTTATTATACAGTGCTTAAAAAAAAGTTCATTAACATTACCTCAAACTTTATAAAATGCTTAAGTAGCAACACTTTCAATTTTCTGTACACGAGAAACAGTACGCCAAAAAAGGTTATTTATAGCTATCTATCTTCCATTTATGGGAATATAACATTGTAGAGCAGAAAAACATATATAGAGAGAATGACAAATATTAATACATTGACACTGAAAGAGAAACGAAAAATAATGATATTCCTGAATAATGTTTTATGGCCTTCGTCAAAACTTAAATGAATGCATGGAGATTAGCTATGGAGGGAACCATGTCACTCACACATACAAAGGGACGGCAAGTGCCGATACAGTTTGGGGTCAGCGGCGTCGCAGATTCTGCCAGGGTGTAGCACGGTGTGCTGAAAATGTCTATGGGTCGCCGGGTCCTGATTTTATCTTATCATATAAAATGCAGATGTTACTTTAAAAAAAAGATGATTACGTCCTACGCGTCTTGCATCTAGTCATGCATGCATTTTTTCCTCAGGGTTGACTCCCGAAGCCTTTTCCATGTTTGGGTATAGCTGCAAGGCAACAAAGGTTAAATTCAGAGTTTTTCGCAAAACTTACAAATACAAAAACACAACGTAATAAATACCCAGAAAAACATAAAGACACATTTCTTATCTCAAATACTAGGACACATTTATATAAGTTATATAACTTTTCCCTAGAAGAGCCAATAGAGCTGCCTAGATCAGCCAGGAAAGACAATGACTTAGCAGAGTGTCTAATTAACATTTTAGCAGAGTGTCTAATTAACATGCCCGACTAGATTAACACACGGATATGACGTAATTATCTTTGTTTCGAAGGAACGTCTGCCAGACACTTCAGAACATTGTAAAAGAATTTCGAACTCAGTTTGTGGTTATGGGCTTGGAGGCAGACTTGGAGGTACGGGGAAGGGAAAGAGAACATAGCTGCAAGTTTGAGAGTTAAACATACCCATTGATAGCTTCTAAATTAGTTGCCTTTTATTACCGATCATCTATGAGATATCAATATGATAGACCACATTTATTTTGATCCCCGAAGGCTTACGTGGCATCATGCTATCAGCTTTGCTGGCAGCTCTCATGAGTACACTGACCTCTGTCTTCAACTCTGCTAGCTCTATGGTTACCATGGATCTCTGGAGACGCTTTAGAAGAAGAGCTCCACAACATGAACTGATGATAGTAGGCAGAGTTTGCGTCCTTGTTCTCATTGGTGTGAGGTAGGAAAAAACAAATTTTCTCACTATTTTTCAAGGAAAAAGTGAATGAGAAATATGTAACTCTTTTGTTTTTAAGTATTAAATTTGTGTAAATTTTGTTACAAATTTAAAAATTAGAAAAAAAATAATAATTCTATTTTCTAACAAGTGTGCTGTGGATACCCATAATGGAAAACTCCCAAGGGGGACAACTGTGGACATATTTACAGACTATGGCATCGTGTGTTACGCCTCCTTGGTGTTGGGTTTTTCTTATGGCTTTAATGTGGAAAGGAACAACTGAATCTGTCAGTATAAGACTTTAATTATTTAATCAATTGTTAATTAGCTTTGGTTAGAGCAATCGGAATCCTTAACTCAAGAGAACTTAGCCTACAAAAAGTCATAAAATACCCAGAAAGACAATAAGATAAAGGCTCTTCTTTTCTTTAATTCGTGAAAGCATCCATTCTTTCCCTGTGCCGTTAGGGCATGGAATTGGTTGCCTGAATCAGTCGATATTTGTTAATATGGCACATGGATATGCAGTGCTATGAATGAGTCTCCGTCTGTAAAACTAAATTTAAATTAAGAACAAATGTTCAGTATCAGTCATGAAACAATGAACAAAGTGCAGTATGTCACTGCTTGAAGTCCCTCATTGGAAATGACAATCTACATTGGTATCAACACGATGGTGGCCCCCCCCCCCGCCTCCTTTCAGTATTCCAACATGACAACGGCTTGATCAACATTTTTCACAGCGGTGGATTGGTCGTAGAGGACCAGAGGAATGGACACATCTCCAGACCTTACGGTATTGGAGTTTTGGCTATAGATCTATATTAAAGTTTGTGCAATTCATAACAATTATACAACACTCAACAAAGTTGCAGAAACAATTTCCTATGAATCAATAAACATGAATCAAGAAGTCGTGAGTAAATGTAACTTAATCACCAGGAAACGATGTAATCTCTATTTGGAGCAAGAT
>JADKLZ010000728.1:24174695-24194636 GCA_021533235.1 Biomphalaria straminea
ATATATATATATATATATGTATATATAAACGTAAGATCTACCGAAATGCAAACGCATTCAAAACGTACCCAAAAGACATGTTCATAACATTTATGATCCATAGTTTCCCAAGACGGCATCACACACTAGGCTTTGACTGTACAAATGTCCGTTTCCGTTTTTCCAAGGTTAATGATGATGAGAGATGTACTTTAAAATATCTTAGCGTGTACACTATTAAACTCGAAGAATGCTCAGTTTCAATCTATGGCTCATGTAACTTTAAAAAGAAACATTTTTTATAGTATTTTCAGTTGAATTTGTTAGTCTGTGCTGAGACTATTCTGCAATCTTATTCTTGTAGTCCACTATCCTAAGTTTTAAAAAAGTCTGAAATAGAAATAAAAACACAGATTTTAAAAAAATGTTATTTAAATATTTGTTTCTCTCCCTTTCTATTTTGAACATCCCCCCCCCCCAAAAAAAAAAAAAACCAAAAAAACTGATTTTCTTGGTGGACACACACGCCTACAGGAAAACAAACAGACACGGAAATGCATGCTCAAAGTAAACAACTGCACTGACACAAACAAAATTGTTTCAAATGGGATAGTGTGGGTGAGCTGAGAGAGAGAGAAACAAAAGATTTTTATGTAATTCAAAATACACAATATTTTGGGCATTATCAAAACAATTGTCACGACTTTAAAAAAATATCTGCAAGGTTTACAGGACAAAAAAAAAGACAAAATAACATCCTCCTGATATATTTTCATTGCTATGTTGTTACAAGTAAAATTATGTGTCCGTTGAAAAGAAATTACGAACGTTAGCCAATATAAAACCGTAGATCTAGAATTCTAGATCTAGATATACTATAATATTTATAGGTATGATCTTGGTACCAGTGCTGGACGTGTCTTGGGTGTTTATATTTAGGTAGGTGATTTTTAATTATTACACACCAAGTATCGGAACTTAGAAAAACACGGGCAAAAATGAAAAAAAAAAAAATTAAAATACATCTACCTGCTACGCGAGCTCTCCTATGGAAAAGAACCTTAGGGCAAACGATTAGGCCAACAGGGAAGCAAAAAAAAATCCTAATTGAGGTTCCTATGGATCGAGTCCATTGCATTGACAGAGATGGAAGAAAGCCTCAACAAACAAGTCACTATCCACACACCGTTCCTCCAGGGACCATCCACACACCGTTTTTTCAGGGACTATCCACAAAGTTCCTCCAGGGACTATCCACACACCGTTCCTCCAGGGACCATCCACACACCGTTCCTCCAGGGACTATCCACACACTGTTCCTCCGGGGAATATCCACACACTGTTCCTCCAGGGACTATCCACACACTGTTCTCCTTCAGGGACCATCCACACACCGTTGTTAGTTAAATTTAGTTTTGCAAAGCTTCTTTTCACATGACGCCTTGTAAACATTCATTTAATTCAAAGGCTGGTAGAGATTCGTTGCCATATTTCAAAACTTTGCTGCATTCTAGTATTCTAGTTTTAGTATTTCTGTTCACATATCTTGCCCTCAGGCCCAATATAAAAGAGATTGATGTACTCAGTATTAACTTCTTGCTCTCTATTTGAATAGTAAATCTTAAGAATACATTCCTGATATTTTCATATTGTTAAAACGTATTTTTCTTTTGCATTAACATGCTTGTTTGATTTAAGAAAAGTTTTCTTAATAACATTTTGAGCTAACTTTTCACATATTTCGTAGAGTAAATGTTTTAAGTGCTCGAGCTTAGCCACCACTTTGAAAATAATTAACACTTTAATTTGAAGGTACTTTTGTGTTTAGTTTACTTTTTTGAGTACATCTGCCAATAAGAAAGTCAAGCAATGAAAGTTATGCATGTATTCACAGACAGCTGGCAATCATATTTGTGCTGCGCCTCTACGCCTCTAGTGTTTGTATTTTCAGAGAGACGGCAAAGATTTTCGCCGTCACACTTTCATAAAATCGTTCTTTCATGGATCTAACAGCAACACCATGAGCACACCAGCGAGATGTTCATATGACACGCTGTCATTAATTATATTATCCTATCTATTAGTATTAGCGGCAAAGAAAGAAAACCCTTTTTCTAGAGAACCAAGAAAGTATAATTAGAAAATATTTTCCGATTAAGAATTTGGACCACATAGCTTAAGTAAACGGTGTACACATCTATTCAAGTTTCTTTTCTGTTCTTCATTTATTACTGCCTGCACCTCTTCATGAATCCTTGACATTGTAGCTGCATTACCATGTCCCTGAGCTCATCATATCGATACGTTAAGCTCATCTCTTTTCAGTCGTTTTAAATTATCAAAACTGATACACCAGATTTGGCCTACATTAAGAGGAATATCCTATATTTCTGTCATTTCAACATTACCATTGCTACTGTTAATATATCTTACAACTTCAGAGATCTATGTTAGGTCTTATCTTACACGTCCACTATTTATCAGAGAAAAAATCTTGCTATTGATGTTTTCCCATTTAGAATAATTTTATTCAACAATTTCTAAGCTTTATGATTTTGCTTCTGTCACATTTTAAAGTTGGTATTTTTTTTTTAATGTGCCTTTTTACACTTGGGTGTCACCCCCTATCGGGTGTCACCCGGTGCGGACCGCACCCCCCGCACCTGCCTAGTGACGCCTCTGTCCATATGAAAGTGTTAACAGTATCTTGACAAAAAATGTGTTCATATTTATCATCACGATATGTAGCTTTCACCTTGTACTTTACGCCAGAGACTTTGTCCAAGATGGAATATACAACCGGCATGTCTGGTCGCCGGGAATACTTTGTTTACTGCATTTGACTTGCCTTCTCAAAATCTAAAACCACACTTTTTAGAGCAAGAGTTGGTCTTAGCTCCAACAGTTTCCCGAAGAGTCGAACATGTTCAGATGGCAGTAGTGCATATAACAGAGGTATGGCACGGTGATCAGTGAGTGCATGTACACTGAAGATCTGCATAAATAACTCTTAACCTTAAATGTAACATCAATGCACCAGTAAAAATATAGAGACCTTAACAAAAGATCCTGCATAGGAACTTCACTGACTCAAATCCGGTACTTGGTATACATGTTTTAGATAAGTCCGCTGTATTTTATCGGGTGGACATTACAGAGCTTCACAGCCATAGACATAAATAAATATAGACTGGCCAATAAGAGAGTTTTATGAAATGAAAATTTGTGAATTGCGTTTGTGTGTACTTTAATTATTTCTATGAGTTTTGTTTAATCTCTAAGCCTGAAGATCGTGCAATTTTAAAATTTTTCACAATTCGGAAATCCGAATTCAATAGATGTACATGTTTTCAAGTTACATGACGTTACTTTCTTTTTCCAGTCTATATTTATTTAAGTTTATGTTCACAGCCTAATAATGACACTTTAAATTAAAAAAAAGAAAGAAATGAAAATACAAAAGATTTAAAATACGTTGAGTCCAATGTCACTTCCAAAAAAAAAAAGTGTAAGAGTATCGACCCATGTACTTCATCTATAATTTATACCATCCTAGACCTTGTTTTGTGTGTGATCTTTAACAAAACGTGAAACAATCCAGTTGTATTTTAAGATGTATATTTTGTGTACGAATTTCAAAACTAACATGATTCATTTATTTTAAGGTCATAGCGTGAAAGTAACTATGATATAAGGGTCGGTGAATACTTTTTACAAAAGATCACCACAGAGGAAGTTAGGCCGCCGAAGGCGTTAGCCAATATTTAATAAATTCATTAAAATCTTTCAAGATTCAGCACCCTGTCTTGGCCTCACAAACAAAGTAATAAATTTGATATAAAATCTCCTCTTTTCTTAACAAAAACCCCAGCCACAACACCATGCCCATACATAGCTATCTTCTATTTTTAGATGTTCAAGTTTGTCCTACGCATATTTCTATGTTAATGTGATCACTCGAGTTCCTAAGAGATTAAACTTAAAGCTTTGTTTCTTAGGCCAATTTACAATCACTTTTCAATACTTGAAATGTTTTTAGTAAGATGTTATAATATAAATGTGTAATTGTCCATTATAAAAACATATGCGTGTTGGCCTATCCACGTTAAATATTGCACTTTATCTTTTAATCTTCAAATAGTTGAACCTACTTATGAATAGGAACAAAAACGAAAATACCATTACAAATTCTTTAGTTCTAAACCGCTCACATGAGATGCTACGATTATTTTGTCTAAATCCTAATTCAAGGCACAATAGCGGAAGTACGAAGAAATGGTCGTCCAAACAAACAAAAAATATCTGGACAACGAGAATTAATTAAATACTTAAAAGATACAAAGATAAAGGCGCTTTCCTTGTTCCATATGCTAGGACAAATTTGTACAAAATGCTCCTTTTTCCTTAGTGCTATTAGAACATTGAATCTGTTGCCTGAGCCATGAAAGCCAGTGACTTGGCAGAATTTAAGTCATTGGTTAACATGCATGGCTAGATGCATGACGCGTAGGACGTAATTATCTTTTTTTTTGTATTATATAAGATAAGATAAGACAATGAACCGGCCTCTCACTTGATACTCTACCAAGGATATTTGCTGTCTTAAAGATTGGAGGTATTTCATTGCACAAACCGTCGCTATACCCCTAAGACTGCATGTCAATTTTACTAACAGTCTGAAGCGACAAAATGTGGAGACTCAATAGGCCAACATTTTAAATATTTTTATCAATTTTTTGCCGTTCTTGAAGTTCCTGACTATTTCAACTTAACCCATGCCATCCTAACAGGATGAGTGGGGGTGTGCTAATGTCAGAATGTACAAGTGTCTACTAGAGAGTCTGTAAGGTTTCTGAAGCATGACATATATATCCATTGACTATATCGAAAGTGACAAGAATTTATAAAGAGAGAAAACTTTTTACATCAAGGAAACTAAACCAGAATGATTCGGCATTGATTCAAACTGAATTGGCTTCACGTGAATAAAACACTTTAGATTCCAGGAAAAACAAAAAATTATATCGGTTACTCAATTACCATCCTTATTCAAAGACATCTTGAGCTACTTACAACAGAATAAAAGTGATATGAGATCTGATAACGCAGAGAAGGATTTAAATGCAACTGAACTGTGAAATAGGAAGTTCTCATAACCTTATCAGAGGGACCTAACAGAAATGAAAGAAAATAGGAAACATATTATTAAACAATTTAAGAATCATTCAAAGGAATGAAAGAGAGGCGGAAGAAAAAAAAAGAGGATGAAGAAAATGCTCAGCAATTTGAAGGAAAAAGACGTGTTGAAAAAAAAATTAAGAGAAAAAAAAAGAGACAAAAATAATCTATTAACTGTGTGTGTTTGTAGTGTGTGTGTGTGTGCGTATTAGAATAAAAGTATTTTCAGTCACTCAAGAGATCCTTTGACTATTGCATTCTCTCTTTCTCTCGCTCTCCTTCCTTTTATCCTGAAATGAAGTTTAGAACTCTTATTATGTAATATTTGTAAAAATGTTTAATATTTTGGTCTATGAAAACTGAAGCTAGATAACTACTTACGAACTCACTCTGTCTGTCTGTCTGTCTGGTCAAAATTTTGTACACGTTTATTTTCCCACTTCCCATTCTTGAGTCAAGTTAAAACTTTACGAAGCATAAAAATTAATGTTTAAAGAGCAGTTTAACCTTCCGCAACAGTCATTTCATTTTTTAACGAAAACAAAAACCAGCATCAGACAAGCCGTCCAATTGTTTGAAGACTGATTGAATGTAGTTGACGCGAATTAACTTATAAACAAGGTCTTTACTAAGCTTTTGTCAACACTGGTAAAAAGTGTGTACACGTTATTTCTCCCAAACCCATTGTCGCATCAAGCTGAAACTTTGTCTAATTATTTATTGACATGGACAAGACATGAATCAATTTAAAAAATACGTAATTAATTACTGGCGCGGTGGTTGAGCGGTAAAGCGCTTAGCTTCCGTACTGGAGGTCCCGGGTTCAAATCCTGGTGAAGGCTGGGATTTTTATTTCGGGGTTTTCGGGTGCCCTTGAGTCCACCCAGCTCTAATGGGTACCTGACGTTAGTTGGGGAAAAGTAAAGGCGTTGGTCGTTGTGCTGGCCACATGACACCCTCGTTAACCGTAGGCCACAGAATCAGATGACCTTTACATCATCTGCCCTATAGACCACTAGGTCTGAAAGGGGAACTTTTTAATTACTGGCAATTTATGATTTTGTGTAATAGCAACAAGAGAAACTAATACTTCAGTATTCACAGATATGGTTACATTTGTTTTGTTTAGTCCACTTAAATAAGTGTTAACGCTATTTCTCCCTCACGCATTCTCCGATACTTTAAACAATATTTATTGTACTCAACAAAGCATGAATCGATAAAACAAAAAAATTCGTAATTTATTATTTTGTTTGATATCGAACAAGGGAAATAGCTTGTACATTATTGGTAGATATATTTTTGAGGCTGGATTTCTTCCCCTTTAGATAAGCTTTTTGAAGGACTTTTTAATATATTTTTTTATATCTTTAACGTGTTAAACTTCGACACTGAATCAAAGTCGACTCTAGAAAGCGTTCCACAACATCCCTAACCATTCTATGACTGATGAATGCCAACAACGACAACACCAGATATTGTCACTTATGTTGAGGGATGTGGGTCTATACCAGACCAGAAATGAGTACTTAATATACCATGAGCCTCATATACCGGTACTGACATCTCGATATGTTGGACTTTGCACTTTTACTTCCTCTGTTGAGATTCTTAGTAAACTTCTCTACTTGGAAACGTACTAGTTGTTATTTGACAGTACTCCACGACAGAAAACTTAAGGAGAGACACAAATTGTTATTATATACGACTATTATATCACACCAACACGTTATATTCGTTTCTATAGTTTCGATATATCTCCCCCACCCCAAAAAAAAATTGAGATTAATTTGTATACTACGGTCAACTTTTATAAATTATAAACAAGACCAATAAGTTATGTTTAAAAATTAGAACAATTTTCTTAAAGGGCAGATAAATGAGAGGAGGGGGGAGCTGATAAAATGCCTATTTACAATTTATTTAAACAATTTATATAGGCCAAAAGTATGTTTTAAAAAATTAGAGGGAAGTGAACTTTTTCGTACCCATATATGTCTATGTTCGTACTATAAAGAGTGGTGTCCCCTTACGTGTTTTACTTTTAGTGACTTCCCCTTACTTGACTTAACAAGAAAAACAGAAACAAATACTTATAAAAATACATATATACGAAGTGCAATTGTATCAATTAGTCTTGATCTATCATGAAATTAAGTTTGTAATAGACCTAGAGTGATCTAGACCAACAACAATACATCTGTGCGATTATAAATATTTTTACCAATTGTTTTTGTTTAGCGGTTAACGTTATTTCAGGCGTTTAGCTTTCTCAATACGCAATGATCCTATCAGTTGTCTGGGCCAGTTGAACAAATTGGGAGGTGGGGGGGAGAGAAGGGGTTATCTTGGTAAATATTACCGCAATCTTTTTTTAGAAGCATTTAAAAAAAAAGGGGGGGATGAATTTAATTCTTGACTCAAGCCTCTCCAAGCCGACATTCTAACCACTCTGCTTTGAGGCAGCGACCTATCAATTGGACTAATTCAACTTATAACACCACCTCAGTCAAGTACAATTTCTTTCCCTTGTTCGAATACCTAACGAACTAATCAATTACCAACAGTTGATTGTAGTTTATAAGATAACTCTGTTATGTCCCGACATGTGATATTAGTTAGATCTGCAAGAGAATACAATTGATTTTTTAAACGATTCTTGTGTTGTCAAGTACAATTTCTTTCCCTTGTCGAATACCTAACGAACTAATCAATTACCAACAGTTAATTAACTACTAGGTTTATCTTTTTTTTCAAATTGATTTTTTAAACGATTCTTGTGTTGTCAAGTAAAAGAAATAATTGTGCAACATTTCAGCTTGATCCGAGGTTGGGTGTGGGAGAAATAACGTGTACAAACTTTTCACAAGACAGACAGGTAGAAAGACAGAGTGAGTGTATATAACCTTTGTACAAGATTTTTTTAAAATAATAAACCACAGCTGACCTTTTCGTTAGAAAACGTTTTAAAAAATAGATTTTCCTGGGAGATAGAAAGTCATTTGTAAAAAAAAAATGTACATCCTTGAACGAAGACGTGACATTACACGATACAAGATTTTTTTTTTTAAATCTTAAATCAGCGTAAATCGGTAAAACTTCCCTTTTCGATATAAAATCTAAAGCAAACTACAGTCACCTAGTTCCAAGAGCGTAGTCAAAAGAGGTTACACATTTCTACCGTAGGCTAAGCTATGCCGAACTGGGAGTCGACCCTTTAGTAAGGTTGTGAAAGAGAATCGCATGAGTTTTGCGGGACATGATTTCAGACAAAACAACGTGGCGCCTCACTTTCATGGAGGTCCTTAGAGCAGGTGGGAAGAGGCTTCAGACATTGGCATTGATAGATTTTTGTGGAAACAGCTTGCCGCCCAATGCGTCGAACAGCGCTGGACGGCCTAAGTCAGTAAGAATAGTACATTAGATTTTTGAAATAAAACTTTTTAATAGCAGGATAATGTTCTAAAGAGTCCTCAGAATATGCATTTTGTTGGCTTACAATACCGGAAGATGGCGCTGTATTACATTGAGAGTTACCACCCAAACCTAGAGTTTGTTCTTTCTCGTCCGAACTTTAATCTACATATGAAGTCCTTTCCTGAAAAAAACAAACATTCCCCACTTCTTGTCCTCAACCATTAAGAGTTGAAAGTTTTAATGTCTTTGTATAGAAAGAAAAACATCTACGCCCTAATGTGTATGTGTGTGTACACAATGTAAGTGCGTGTTTATTCTCTAGCTGCGTCTGCTGCAGCTTACAGAACTGGCTGAATAAATCAGTCTCACGTTTATAGCGAGCAATACAAAGATCTGTTGACACAGTGTGACTAGACAGGCGCACACATTGTCTTGAGTCTGTAGCCAGACATTCCGAACACGTGTGTTAATGAACATCTCGCAAATAGAAAAAGAAAAATATTCAGATAAGAAAGTGCATATCCAAGCCTAGTCACGTGACCAGACAGACTATAAAGAGCACGAGGGAAAGTTGAAGATACAAGTTGGATATCGAGTGAACGTGAATATAAAGTATCGTATCGCTTGTCAAGCAGTTGAAGATACAAGTTGGGTATCGAGTGAACGTGAATATAAAGTATCGTATCGCTTGTCAAGCAGTTGAGTATCGCAGTTTCGAAGATTCGTTCGAAGATGCCTGACATCTTATTTTAATTTTGGTACAATGATGATTCTATCGGACCTTTGATACAGACAGTAGATGTACGGAGCCTTGTGTAAATATAACAGTGGCGTAGCAACCGTGGTCGCCTCACTATCACATTTTGAACCCTGGCTTACGAGTACCTTGCTACGCTCCTGTATTTAGATAGATTCCGTTCAGTGTGTTCATTAGTCTAACATGGTTATATGTTTTAACTACTTTTGTAGTCCAACCCAGTCATACAAGCTCAGTCATTCAAGCCCAGTCTACCAGTTTATATAGCCTTTGAGATGACCTACAGTAGGATTTCTTAACCATTTTAATCAACAAAGTAATCTTTTCATCTACATTTACAACTGCCTTTGTTTTGTTTTACCAGCAAATTTCGCCACATCCAAGGCAGTGTTAAAAAGTTAAAAAAAAATCAAATACCTTTTAAAAGCCATAGCTTAACAAAACAGTGTCCCTGTCCAGAAAAAAGACAACCGTCTCGCAAAGTTCAACAGCGCTTTTGGTCACCTCAGACTGAGAGTATGGAGGAATAGGCCTCTTCACCCAGCAACAAAACTCAATGTTTAGCAGTGGTTCTCACCACACTTTTGTATGGCCCTGAAGGGGTTTAAGACTTCTCGAACGCTTCCATCAAAGGTGCCTTCGCTTCATGATGGGCATACGCTGCCAAGACTACATTACAAATATCTACGTGGTGATGGAGGCTCGTGTGGAAAGTATAGAAGCACGAATTAACAATCGACAGCTGCTCTAGGTCGGACTTTCATCCCGCATGGGAGACGACCACATGCCAAAGGCGATCTTTTTTGGCGAGCTTAAAGGAGGATGCCTTAACAGAAATGCACCGTAGCGCTATAAAGATCAACTCAATTGCGATTTCCTCCTCACAGGCATAGAAGAAAGTAGTTGGCAGCAGATGGTCTCTGAAACAGACAGTTGAAGAGCTCTCACAAAGGCTGCGGGACAAACATTCGAGACTTTAAAAAAAAAGCAATTATTGAAAGACGGAAAGAAAACTTAAATAGACCGTCAACGGACAACGGCTTTGTCTGCACGAGTTGCGGGAAATATGCAGGTCGTGACTGGGTATGCGTAGTCATATAAAACGTTGCACTAATCCTTAATCTTCAGAATCGAAGACATGGCCATGAATATTTTGAACACCAGATAGACCAAAATAATCTATCAATTAATTGTTTGTTTGCCAGATATGGAAATTTACATTGTAGCAAAAATATGAAACATTATAACTAAAATATAATGCTGGAAATGTAAAAACTAGGTCATAGTTTTATAGGAAGGGGATTTTTTTTCTGAATAACTTTTGACTGCCAACATCAAAATCTAAATAAATACTTTGGCAGTGACTCGATCAGCATACTGATTTTAGATTTTAAAAAAAAATCAGTATTTTTATTTTTTCCATATGTAAGCATTCTTTATTTCTCAAGTATTGTGTTTAAACCAGTCTTCAATTAAAACATTGCTTTTAAAACGTTACTAGTGGGTCTCCCATTTCATTTGATGTAGAACGTTATTAAGAAGGCGCATATTTTATTCCATATGCGAGGACAAAGTCGTACACGCGCTACTTCTTGCGTAATGCAATTAAACCTTGAAACTGTTTGCCTGAATCATTTAGGAAAACCAACGGTTCAGCAGAGCTTAAGTCTTTAATTAACATGAAACATAGATACTCAAAGGACGTAATTATCGTCACTTTTGAAGTAAATTCTGTAGTTTATATTAACCTTACTGTTTATGTCCCAACATGTGATATTAGCTAGAAAAAAGTAAAGTTTCCCCTTTCAGATCAATGGGGCAGATGATGTTAAGGTCATCTGTTTCTTTGGCCAACGGTTAACGGGTGTTATGTGGCCAGCAAAACGACCAACCGCCTTTACTTTCCCCAACTTAAGTCAGGTACCCATTAGAGTTGGTTGGACTCAGTGATGCCCCGAAAATATCGAAATTCAAAAATCCCAGTCTGAGATTAGAACCCGGGAGCTCAGGTTCGGGAAGTCAAAGCTAAGCGCTTAACCATTCGACCACCGCGCCCCCGATATAAGCTAGAACTGCAAGATAAACTGAACGTGAAAACAAAGTAACGTATTGATAGTCAAGCGGTTGATAGCATATTACGTTCGAAGATGTCTGACATTTAATTTTGTACAATGGTAATTCCATCGGACCTTTGATACAAACAGTAAATGTACGTAGCCTTGCCTGCGTAGCCTTTGCGTTAATATAACAGTGGCGTAACAACCAAGGCGCCAAAGTTTGTTGTTGTTTTTGCGCCCGGGCCTATGACTACTAGGGGCCCACAGAGGTCATAAAAGATACCACATCAAGCAATATTCTTTAAAGTTTTTGGTCACTTTGTGGCATTTCCACTTTTCCTTCTTTAAATTGTTATTATCATTATTAAGCTACAAATAGTATCATGGAGGTATAACGGAACATCTATGTAAAGCCTTAAGATTAAACTATGGATAAATAAATGTCTATATTTTGCTTAATTTTAAAAAAATGCGATTTCGCAACCAATGTATTTGTTTTTTAGAGTAAAGTTCCCCTTTCAGACCTTGCGATCTGTAGGGCAGATGATGAAAAGGTCATCTGTTTAGTGACCAACGGTTATCCGTTTTATCACTTTTTTAAAAAGTTTAATTTGTTAAATGATTTATTAAACGATAATTTTATTGTAATAATGAGTGTCTCTGAAATGATGGCAGGAAAAAAAAACACTTTTCTGATTCCTTGCTCAAGCTCTCGGGGAGCGTATTTCTGAGACACGAGAATCGATGTCACGTGATGGCGGAGAACTTTAACCTATAACTTTAACCTAATGACTTTTTTTACCAAGTTTATATCTATTCACTCTGGTCAAAAGTTTGTACACGTTATTTCTCCGACACCCACTCTGGGATCAAGCTGAAATTTTGCACAATTACTTTTTTTTTACCTGACAACACAAGAATCAATTTTTAAAAATTCCATAAGTTAATTAACTATTGGGAATTAAGTATTTTGGTGGTATCTCGAACAAAGGTAAGAATTAGTACATGACTAATGTGGTGGTATAAGCTGAATTAGTCCCCTTTATATGTCGCCGCTTTCAAGTAAGTGTGAAACAATAGATAACTATACAATATTTAATTTTCATACACAGAACTAGCAGAGTGGTTGAGGAGGCTTTTCTATTATGTCAACCAGTGGAAGGAGGGGATTCGAACTCGAGCCCCCTTCATAGGTAACCAAGCAGTTTTGATTTCTACTGAGCCACATATCACACTCTTATAAAAACAAACAAATCCCCCCCCCAAAAAAAAAAAAAAAGAAGACAATCCAACTGGAATACTTATATAAAAGCACTGAAAAGATCTGACATTTAAGTTACTGCTTACATAGAATTAACGGCATTGCTTAAGCTTACGAAGGCTGATCTTATTCAACAATGGACCAGGAAGTAAATCGCTTATTGGACTGAATATGTTCGGTGATGCATGCACTCAAAAAAAAAAAGAGGACTATTAATATACCATCAAAGATTGTCGAGGCGGATTCAACAATCATAGCTCGAGATGGTTCTCTTCGAAACGTCACAATTTCAATTTGAAATGTTAGTAGGTCAAAAATCACCTCCTCCGGACAAACACTGACCGCTTCTAATTTTCGAAGAAGTTTTTTTCTAAACACGTTTTATGTATTAATTATGTTGCTACAAAAATGGATACAATACAGATTGTCTAATTTGTTTCGTGCATGAAACGATTTGTGCCGTTACGGTTTTAAAATGTCTGTGGCATTTTACGTCTCGAGAGACGATCTTTTCCCTTTGCAACTTCTTGTGTGGCTAAAGAGGCCAATCCTTTATACACAGCTGCGTTTGTAGGTTGGGCATATAAAATCACGAGGCGCCACTGTATTTTCAGCCTTCTTTCTGCTTCTGTTGTGTATGGCATCTGCAATCTGAGACCCTTCTCTTATGCTCTCTCTCCATGTGGATCTATCCAGTGCTACTTTTTCCCAGCTGGTAGTGTCGATTTTAAATAGCTTCATGTCGCGTTTGCATACATCTGTATACCGTAAAAGTGGGTGACCAGCGGTCTCCTGCCTTCAATAAGATCGCCATACAGTATATCTTTTGGTAGTCGACCTACTGGCCTTCTGCGAACGTGGCCAAGCCAGCCAAGGCGTCTGCTGCTGATAACAGAGCGGATGCCTTAGCACCCTGCTCTTCGTAGCACTTCCTCAATGGTTATCTTATCTTGCCACCTTATTTTAAAAATCCGCCTTAGGCATAGGAGGTGGAAGACATTCAGTTTTTTTTTCCTGCCATTATTATTTACTAATTAGGGAACTCTTGTATGCTGATGATGCAGCTATTGTAGCTGACTCTGATATTCAGCTTCAGACCCTGGTTGACAAACTATCTGCTGCTTGCTAGAAGTTCGGCTTAAATATTAGTCAGTACGGAAATCTCTCCCCCCCCCCAACTGGTCAAGGCAAATGATTGGACCATAGCGCACTGTGCATGCTATAAGCATGTAATTTGAAAAATGTACTTAGCCGGCGGCAGGCATCCAGTGATAATAATGACGCACAGTTGTGTTTTTAATAGTAAACAGTAAATCAAAGACGCCTTAACTTTTTCACCCTAGGGACCATGTTTCCAACATGTGTGTCCTGGGAACCATAAGTTTCCAATATGTGTGTCCTGAGGACTATATGTTTCCAACATGTGTGTCCTGACCATATGTTTCCAATATGTGTGTCCTGAAGACTATATGTTTCCAATATGTGTGTCCTGGAGACCATAACTTTCCAATATGTGTGTCACGGGGGATATATGTTTCCAATATGTGTATACTGGGTACCATATATTTCCAATACACTACAATCTACTGCACAACTTCAATCGACTACAAGCAAGCAACGGCATTGTCTACGTTAAGTTTGGAAAAATTTGTAGGTCACAGCTGGGTAAGCATAGTCATTGAAATGCTGCACTCTACAGAATTTTTCCCACTTGAAAAGATCTTTATATCCTTTACTTTTCATGTATTAGATCTACAGGACTATGACTCTTTGGAAAGTAAATCCGGGTGGAAAAACTTTACCAAAATAATCAGGATACTGTTGTTCCTTTTGAAGAGACCTACCGCTTTCCAAAAGGATATTGCTGAGATGTTCAAAAACCAAAGTATTTTTTGTGGCGTAAATTGACTATTTTTACAAAGTTTGAACACGTTATTTCCCACAAACCCATTCTCGGATCAAGTTGAAAGTTAAAACATTTATTGTACCTAACAAGACAAGAATCAATTTAATCAATCAATTTTTTCTCCCCCCCCCCCGCGAAAATAAAAAAAATAAATTACAAATATGTGTGTATATATATATATGTGTGTTTGTGTGTGTGTGTACATAATTAATCTTTATTAGCTTCATTGTTTCGGAAGGTGTTTATTGTGCCCTAGAATATGTTCTTCCTGGAGTTAGTGGAAAAACTGTAGACTCTCCCCCTTGGCAGCTCTCGTCGATCTTTTGTTCTGTTCTTCAGTAAAGTCACGCCTTTACGTGCGGGAGCACGTTATCCTGCCTCAACGTGGCGCTCCCGTGGAAACGGCTCACTAGAGGAAGTGGCTAGGCGAAAGGGTAACAAATATGATTCCCGTGGGAGTGCCCATGGGCGGACGAGAGTCTTGCCCCTTCACGGTGCGGATTTGTAAGAAAGCTCCCACAAACCAGTCACAAATCTATGCGCTGTTCCTCAAGGGACCGTCTCATCAATGGCGGATTCCGCACAGTTAGCTTGGTACAACGAAGGTAGATGGTGGAGGCCCCCGGTACCACCGAGTGGTATTGGAAACAGCAATGCCCTATAAGCATTGACTCGGGTCTCTCCCAGACAGGCCTGTGGTCCGCAGGTTTGTTTTTTTTTTTACTGTTTGTTTTTGTTCTCGGACGGATTCAGACAGGTTTTTTTTTCAAACTTAGAGCTCGAAGAGCCTTCGGCTCAGCTCTTAGACTATTCACACGCCTTTACGTGCTATCTAATTTTTAGCCAACCAAATATTGTGCAACATTTGACCCAAACATAAGCAATCGCTACCCAACATACAGGCCTAAACTAAGCAATCGCTACCCAACATACAGGCCTAAACTAAGCAATCGCTACCCAACATACAGGCCTAAACTAAGCAATCGCTACCCAACATACAGGCCTAAACTAGACATCATACCAAAAGCAATTCATGATCAGTTTTAAAAAAGAACTATTACCATACATAGAAATGTACTGCATTTACAATGCATCGAATACTATCCACACATTTCTCCCAGGTATATCCTGGTTGCTTTCTTGTATATTTAGAATAGACAGTTGTGTATCCTAAACCACGTGATATTTACACAAAGTAAAAATTGGTTTGACATAGCAAGAGTGTCAATCAGACAGCATAATGGTATCTAACACACAATACAAAAAAAAGTCAGAGATTATTCATTTAAAATGAACTCAATCAGCAGTACAAGAAATACTAACATTTCAACGAGTTTTGCTGACTGCTGGTCCCCTACACATCTGTGCAAAGACTTTCTAGCAATGGCATACATTAATAATAAATTGTTCCCTTGCTACATTTAGAATGTCACGCTGATCTTGCTCTTTAAAACTCAGAAATTGAAATAGTGAATGAAAAACAATTGATGTCCCCTTCGGTAAGCATCAAGTATTTACATCGCGCGTGGGAATACAAAATGAACAAACAGAGAGTATAGTGGGTACAAAGTGTTAGTGAAGTATTGTTATTTAAACCTAAGAGAAAGTGTTGCTTAACAAGGTCTAAACCTAATATTGTGTGAATCTGGGTGAAGTTTATAGGTAGGATGGTTGTAGACATGTAAGACTTTTATTTATATTTTTAAATCCTTCTTACAAAGTAGATTATGAATGAAAAAAACATCAACATACCAATAAAGCAATATAATAATACTAGTCGACCGGCGGCATAGCATACGCCGTTATTTTTTAAATGAAAATGGTGCGGATTTGGATATTGAATGGAAGTAAGATTAAAAGGGGGAAGATAGAAGGATATGAACAGGACGTCAGTGAAATTATGATAGTAGTGATATTAATTAAAGTACTTCTAAAGTTAAACCTGAGAGTATATGTGTATTGTCGTTCTAGTTTCAAGAGTCTTACAACACAATACTCTTCAAATAATAAAACACTCTCAGGTTATAATCTGTAAATACTTTTAGTATTATGACAAAATAAGTATAGACATAATAATTTCATCTTCTCTCTTCCTGTTCATCTCTTTTGGCTTCCACTTGTGTACCATCCCTTCCATTCACTACACAAATTCACAACATTTTCCATTCACGCCATGCTGCGCTATGGGATAACTCTATCCACAGAAACAAGTGAGTAATCTTTCCTTTACTTGTTGCTTCTTGCTCGATTGAACTTTTGAACTTTGGGAAGAAGAGAATTATATATATATAGATACATAAGATGAGACCATAGACATTAGTAAATATAAACTGGAAAAAGGAAGTAACTTGATCATGTACCTTGAAAACATGTGTATCTATTGTATTCGGATTTCCGAATTAAGAAGAATTTAAAAATTGCATGATCTTCAGGCTTAGAGATTAAACAAAACTCAAAGACATAAATAAAGTACACACAAACGCAATTCACATATTTTTGTTTCATAAAACTCTCTTATTGGCCAGTCTATATTTATATATGTCTATGGATGAGACATGACAGTAATCTCCCTTCTTCCCATTCAGCTTATTTCCCCTTCTCACTTTTTAAATATCATTCCTGGTGGTTTGTTAAAATCATAGAAATTGTCTGCATTCTGGCATACATCAAGTCAAAACATCAAGCCTAGCTTCACACTGGGATATTCTGCATGTGTTTGTGTTTATTGACATAGATGCTGAAGTGTTCTCGGAAACCAGGATGGGAAATGCACACATTTGCAAAAAGTGTATGGTACTTAGCGCAACATTAACTTCAGTAAGAAACTAGTTGTTTCGTTACCAAGTAGACTAGAATTGATCCAAATGTCCAAAGTAATTTCATGAATATACTACTATATAGAAGTAGTTCAACATTTTATACTGCATCCTATTGCTCTTTCTTTCTCTCTATTTTTCTCCATCGCTCTCTTTCTCCATCGCTTTCTCTCTCTTTCTCTCGTTCTCCCTTGCTCTATCTCTCTCTTTTATTCTCCCTCGCTCTTTCTCTATCCCTTTCTCCGTCGATCAATATATCTCTCTTACTCCCTTGCTCTTTATCTTTCTCTCCTTCCTCTTTCTAGAGTGATGAGTGTCTCGTCCCCCTTCGACTTCATAGGAACTGAGATTGTGTTCATCTTCAACCATGAAGGGGGTGGGGAGCTATTATTATTATTATTATAATTATTATTATCTGGTCACCCAATGTAAAATTTATTAGTTCTTAGCAGATGACTTTATTTAAGTCATTACTACTCCATAGTCAAAGTGATATACAGTTTGACTTATAAAACAATAGGTAACGTAAATGGTTTATAGCTTTGCAGTTGACACAGAATGCTGAGGCAAAGTGTTAGACAAAATGTTGCGTTGTGAAGAAAGACTTTATTCATTAAAAGTGCACACTGATTTTATTCTTTATTTTGTAGATCTTTTCAATTTACAATGAAGCAGTGATTAGCAAGACAACTTGATATAGAAAAAATTAAGAATAGCACTAGATGGCCTTAAAATAGTGTAGGTCTACAAGATAAGCTAATGTGTTGATTTTTTTTTATTCCATTGAAAATAAAAACATTTTTTTCAACTTGTTATTGTGCATAAAGACTTTTAAAACTGGGCTATGTTTAACAACACATTGTGCAAGAATGGATTTAGTAGGCTTGCTATTTCTTTCTTATATTTCATTAAGTGACTTCGTAAGTTCGTAAACTATACACGATGCGATCTATAGGGCAGATGATGTTAAGGCCACCTTTTTTTTTGTCCAACTGTTAACGAACAGGTTGTCATGTGGCCAGCACAACGGCCAACCTCCTTTAATCCCCCCAACTAAAGTTAGAATGCATGTAGGTTTGTGTAATTACACACTTGGTCATGTTTACGATCCAGTTACGGAATGACCGTGCTCTTGAATGGCTAAGACACAAGAAGAGGCAGTTACATCTTGCCATTGGTAACAAATGTCAGCAAATAAACACCAAACTAATTGTAGATTGTAGAATAATGCAATGCTAATGTCGAAAACAACGCCTCCCCCCCCCCTTTTTCAATGTGAACACACACACACACATTCACGATATTGGTGACACACATGAAATATTTACATTACATATTCTACTTACAGGTTTCCTTTCACTTTCAGTAGGACTAACTTTTCGTAGTAAGCCTCTTTCCCATTCAGCACAATAAAATAAGTAAATCCTTTAAAATTGAATGCAAGCTACATGTATGTCACTTTTAAAAGAAAGTGTTTAGCCGATGTGTGTTATCTAATATCTAAACAATGAAATAGGCTACAAATGATTCACTACTTTCCTTCAACGCTGGATTTTTTTTTCTCTATTTACAACAAGACCGAAACGAGACAGCCCTCTTTCTCTCTAGGTCACGCCTGCTAGACATACAACTCTGTATGACATTGAATGCTGTCCCCTTGACAGAAATAACCCCACTATAGACAGAGGAAAAAAATAGGGTAAAGTTCTATTAATACACGCCATGTGATTTCAAAACTTGAATAACCAGATACACGATTGTTAAAAAAATTTTTTTATTAAGATATGATATCTAATATTTCTTACTAAACTTAAACCATTTCTGAGTAACCTACATAGATTAAGTCCAATATCTGGCAAACTTTTTACACTATCTAGCAGGCGATTTATACCTACTGAGAGAATTAATTAAAGTCCGCACTATTTTCATTCACAAAATAGCATAGCATTTATTTTATTTTTTTTTACTGTAAAAAGATTTTAATAATGTCTGGAAATTTCCAAGACTTTTTCGACCGGCGGCATAACATTTAATAACATTTCAGGAGATTTCCAAGGGGCTCCTGGTAAATCAAGAGGCCGCGGGAAATCTGTTATATGTTATAAAATGTTTCAATTTAATAATTTATACACCTAAAATTTAGCACGGGTCCAAAGAAAGTGCGGGACCCACTGTGTTAATTAGAAAAGACTTGCGTCCAATGGAATGACCAGTGCGACAATGTATTCAATGACATTTAGTTGATTTAGTATGAGAAGAGGAGAAAGGAAAGTTTTTATACAGGAATGTATTGTGAGATCAATCAAATGGTAGAGTCGTCTGCTGATTGCCAAGACAGATAACTCAGGAATCAGAGACACACTGGAAACACAGTTAGGGGACTTGCCAGTGGGGAAAAGTAGGCGCTGATATTATTAATGTACAAGGAAACCAATACAATGAGATCCTGGTCAGCATCAAGTCTGAATCCAACGTTAAAATCATAATAAAAAAAAAAACGGATGACACTGTGGACCAGGGGCGGACTGGGTATCAAAATCGGCCCGGGCATTACCACATAGACCGGCCCA
>JADKLZ010000728.1:24204673-24250754 GCA_021533235.1 Biomphalaria straminea
AGATAGATAGATAGATAGATAGATAGATAGATAGATAGATAGATAGAAATACGATTATATGTATAGTTTAAGTACTAGCTGTTAAGTGCAGTGTATTCAATTTCTGTGATAAAGAACGTGACAACCCAGACCCAGTTAGCCTACGACTATTTTGTCACATTTGAACATGCCCATATTCAGGCATATTATATACATGAAATATGAGAACGATGACGAAGAAGAAGTATAATGAAACATAGACTATATATATATAGTCTATGAAATGAAATAGAAGCTCCCTTTCACTATCTGTTCATGTGTGAGAATTTCGAATACCGTAGAAAAAATAAAAAAAACACTATTTTTTTTCGTTTCAATTATTATTCCAGAACTTTTAAAGAATCGAAACTCCAAATCACCAAAGCTACACTTAGTGCTGTCCATAGACATAAACAAATATACACTGGAAAAAGGAAGTAACTTCATGTAACTTGAAAACATGTATATCTATTGTAGGCCTATTTGGATTTCCGAATTATGAAAAACTTAAAAATTGCATGATCTTCAGTCTTAGAGATTAAACAAAATTTATAGACTTTTGTTTCAGAAAACTATCTTATTGGCAAGTCTATATTTATCTATGTCTATGGTGCTGTCCTAAAGAATATACTATCAGTCTTTTAGAAATCCATTTTTAGGATTTGACTTCATTAAAAAACTTACACATTTGATCATCACTTTATTGTAATTATTATGACGCAGTGTTGATGGCAGGGAGTGTGTTGCGCTATCATTAAGGTCTAATCATTTCATTGTTTCTGTCCAATTTTGATCGGATTTTTTCCTGTTTTTCTTTTTCTTATATTTTCTTTTCTTTCTTGTATTTAAAATGTGTCGGAAATGGGGATGTTTAAGAGTGGAAGTGCATTGGGAAAAGAAAATGAGAAAGAGAGGGGGAGAAAGATAGAAAGAATGACTGAATTGTTGTACTATATACTCCATTTACTTTTAGATTTTCACAAAGCTTATATCAACTCATTGTCTGTCTGGTACAAAGTTTGTACACGTTATTTCTCCCACATCCAATCTCGGATCAAGCTGAAATTTTGTACAATTGTTTCATTTACATGATTACACAAGAATCAATGTAAGAAAAAAACAACAATTAGTTAATTAGGTATTGTAATTAATTATTTTGTTTGATCTCTTGAACAAGGGAACGAATTCTTACTTGACAGATGTGGTGGTAAAAGTTGAATTAATCCTCCTTGAGGAATCTTAGCCCTGAATGAACATTATGTTTTATGCATTTAAAAAACGATCACGTAAACATTCACCAAGATACCACCTTCTTCCCTCCCCCTTTCACAACTGGTCCAGGCAAGTGATAGGATTGAGAAAGCTAAAAGCTAAAAAAAAAAAAAGAATAGGTAAAAATATTTTTATCGCACAGATCTATTTGTCTAAGTAAATCATTCATGTATGACTATTCCAAATTAATTGATACAATTACAATTAATGAAAGATTCGTCTTTTTTTTTTTTAAATGTATTCTCTATGTTTTTCTTGTTTTGCATTTCTATTTGTTTGGACTTTCAATGTAGCGCATCTCTGCTTTGTGGTAGAATAATCAACCAAAAGAAATCGTTGCTGTTGATACAAACAAGGCTGTTCTCCACCTTGGGCGTTTCTGTCTATTTTATTTTCTTCTCCTTTTATGCCTAACTTCTGCAAGGGTTATGCTTTGGGTCTCAAATTAGTGCATCGCGACTTTTTAAAGAGTTCTCCAGCTGTATCTTTTAGAAACCTTTTGCTGCCTACAATGAGGGCAAACGGAATTATATAACGTTTTTCGTAGAATAGGTGTCCATGTCCTACCCAGAGCAATTGTCGACCAGTAAAAAGTAAGCTACCTATAGACCCGTAGTGTATACACTGTTGACCAATAACTAGTAAGCTACCTATAGACCCGTAGAGTATACACTGTTGACCAGTAAATAGTAAGCTACCTATAGACCCGTAAAGTATACACTGTTGACCAGTAAATAGTAAGCTACCTATAGACCCGTAGAGTATACACTGTTGACCAGTAAATAGTAAGCTACCTATAGACCCGTAGAGTATACACTGTTGACCAGTAAATAGTAAGCTACCTATAGACCCGTAGTGTATACACTGTTGACCAATAGGTACTAGTAAGATACCTATAGACCCGTAGAGTATACACTGTTGACCAATAGGTACTAGTAAGCTACCTATAGACCCGTAGAGTATACACTGTGGACACGTTCAGCAGAATAAGGTAATTTGAAATGAGGTCTTACTACCGCAAGTTATTTTGAGCATAGCTTAAAGTACACTAGAACGTCAATTACATTGTATACTGCTCAGGGGCGTAGCTAGGAATTTTCCATCATTTGGGGGCCCGGGGGCTTGGCCTCTTTGGGGGCCCCTGTATTTTGCATAATATAAAGTTAAAAATCACTCATCTCGGAGACCCCCCTCGGGTGGAGTCAAGGGGGGATTTCAAATTCTGCCCCCTCCTCCCCCCCCCCACCCTAGCCACGCCACTGATACTGCTAGATAATTTGGTTTCGTCCTACGAGATTAAGACGTATTGTGTTCGCTATCTTTCATCAGCAACTAGAGGTGAAAGGTCAAAGGTTATAACAAGGAAGAAAATAGAGAAGGATTAAAAAAAAAAAGTGATATCAGTGAAGAGTTCAACTTGAGATTAGTTAGGCAAGTCAGTAATCATCATTAGAGACTTTTAATTTTGCAGTCTGATGACAACATTGATTGAACACAACTTCCTTTTAGTCGACTCGAACAGATAATAAATATCACATTTTAAATAAATGCATTTGATTTTTAATTATTTATTTTAGTGGAAGAGGCGAGGCTATGGTGTTTAGTGATGAATAGTAAACAAACAGTCACAATGTTCTTATCTTAAATGAACAGTTTCCCCGTCTGAGTGTTAGTAGCGTAGTCCCAATAAAAACATCGTAGCTTATACCTAATATATTAATACATATTACATTTAGCTAGTTTGTATATTATGTGCCATTCTAAAGTTTGCTGGCATATTTGATCAGCACAAGAGTAACGGTAATCGTCAACCCTTTCAGACCTTGCGATCTATGGGTTTGGTTTGGTTTTAGTTTTAGGCACATCGGCACAGTATAGGCCATGTCGTGCCCGCAGTCCCTTAAGGACTACTCTCCCTCTATCCTCTTGTTAAGAACAGCAAGCAAAAATTACAAGGCAGCCCTCGTAGGAAGTAAGAAAATATTTTTATTGTCACCAGGTTTGTCAGTGTACATCGAACTCGCAAACATTTCCAGAATGTTGATATTGAGAGCCATGAGGAACAGAGACAAGTACTGGCTGCACTGAAAATTCCAAGCACTCAGAAGTACTGGCTGCACAATAATGCCATGCACTTAGAAGTACTGGCTGCACAAAAAATGCCATGCACTTAGAAGTACTGGCTGCACAAAAAATTCCAAGCACTCAGAAGTACTGGCTGCACAAAAAAATTTTAAGCACTCAGAAGTACTGGCTGCACAAAAAATTCCAAGCACTCAGAAGTACTGGCTGCACAAAAAATTCCAAGCACTCAGAAGTACTGGCTGTACAAAAAATTCCAAGCACTCAGAAGTACTGGCTGCACAAAAAATTCCAAGCACTCAGAAGTACTGGCTGCAAAAAAAAATGCAGTGCACACAGAGAAGTACTGGCTGCACAATGAAGTAAAAAAAAGTGCATTGTACCATCTAGTACCAGGCAGAAGTGAATAGGTGGATACACAATTACAAGAGTTTGGAAAGGGAAGGGGGAAGTAGAGTTGTCCTATACACTATGAATACACAGCCATTTTTTAAGAGTCTTATAAGTTTTGTCTTTTGATATAAAAAACAACAGGGAAATGAACACTCAACAGTTGGGAACTTATGTTTCAGACCAGAGATCTTCATTTTCACTCAAATAAAAACAAGACAGATTAAGACATAAAACAAAATTTTTATTTTTCAATGTAACTAATTTTGTGAATGTGCAGCAAAAATAGGAACATAAAAAAAAAAGGCTTGAAAGTTCTCAAGCTATTTCATGGTAAATATTTCATCACAAAATTGGAATATCACTACAACATTTGGAAACATGGTTGTCATTGCAAGTCAAAAGTTAAAAAACAATTTACGCTGACATAATTTTTAATTATTCCTACCATGCCTTTAAAAGTTTAATATGGGGAAAAAAAAAGGATACATTAATTGAAAAAAAAATATATTGCACAATAAATACATTGAACTAGAATAATTTTGTGACACTATGAGTATTTACAAAGAGCTTACATGTACATATAAATAAGATTTAACAACAAAAAAAAGAGCAGGGCTTGCAGGAAGTCAATATGTCAATACGACAATACATTGTGATGATCTGGAAACAACTCTTCAAGCAGTCCTACTGAATTTATAAACATTTCATGGAAATACATACATAAGAAATGCATTAAACTGACCATACAGTTCTTTTTATTTTTTCTGATTACAATAACTTTGAGGCTATGTGTCATTTAGGAAGTGAAATCCTGATGTCTATCAAGAAATGACTCTTTGATTTTCTACACAGTCATTCTATGTTCAAAAAAAAAACAAATGTATGAATATGGGAGATCATGTGTGATGATGGTTCTGAGGATCACACTAAAGTCTGCATGGAATAGTCCAAGTGTTTTCAAGTGATTTCATATTGCTCATAAAAACATATAAAAACAATTATGTTAAGTTAAGCTTAGCTCTTAGTAGTACATTATGATGAATATGGGAAGGAACAATATTTAATTAAGTTTCTCAATTTTTAGCATATCTGTATTTAATACAATTTTGTAACTACATGTAGCCTAACATTTACATCTGGATATGCAAAGAACATAATAATCTTCCTTTCTGAAGAATTGTCTGTAATTTATAAGAAGATCATTTCTATTACATTTTAAAATTATTGGAGTTTTTTTTATCAAATCAATATATTTTCCAGGGTTTCAAAGGCAGTAATTAGTTGAACACTCCACCCATGTGAAGCGTTAATAGGATCTTTGACGTTATTCATGGGATAATGTGGGGGCTACCACCTCTTCACAAACAACAAAGTACTATAACCAAGCTGGACACTGATACACCCTGCATCCAAGTTCTTGTTTCCTAACATTTCCATTGACCAGTGCCATCACCACAGACAGCTTTCATTATGTTAGTCAAAATCTTTTTGGCTTTTTTTTTTTTTTTTGTAAACATTTCTTATTTTACCAGCTGAAGCTTTACATAAGTGAATGATTCCTATTTTTACAAGTGACTAAAGTTATAGTCAATTGAAATGTCTTGCATGGAATGACTAAAGAGACTTTACAGGAATTGAACACATCAGTGAGACTGTGCTATGTCAGAGAAAAACTGCAGGACATTTTCAATGGTGAATTCTAGAGTGATGTTGGAGTCTGGGTAACATTTCTTCATCAAACTGTCATAGTATTTGTACTGATTGATGAACAAGTCCTGCATCTCATGCCATACAACCTGATGAGTGAGATATTACAATCATGTACTTTATATCACATCAAAACAGTAAGATAATGTGTTAGTAATCATACAATAGGATTGTGTCTAACCCTTTCAACCCCCTGCACACACACATGCCATACAACCTGATGAGTGAGATATTACAATCTTTTACTTTATAAGAAATGAACTGTAAAGAATGTGTTTGTTAGTCATCATACAACAGGATTGTGACTAGCCCTTCCCCCCTACATACACACACTAAAGAGAAAAAAGACTGCAAAAAATATTCAATATTTTCATTAAAAAACAACTAACAAACAACAAGGAAGTTAATATCACAATACTAATGAAAATGTCAGGTGCATGGCAAAAAAAAGGGAAAAGTTTCAATGCCTGGATTAATCATTTATGACTATTGAGTGAAAAACACTTCATCTTCCCTTTAAAAATACCTGACTTCAAAAATAAATGTATACATTAGGAAATAGCATTATTATGCCATGCTACCAATTTTATCTTTTGATTCAAAAGCAATATTAACTCTTCTTAAGAAACAATTTTGCTTCAATCTAAAGTTGATCAGTCAGTTATCTGATCAAGAGAGAAGCAAATATAGTTGTGCACCCTACCTGAATGAGATTTTCTTCTTCACAAAGTTTTTTCTCCACTTTTTTCTTCAGGTGTTCCAAGTTCTTCTTCACCTGAACAGACAGACAGACAGACTTTAAGGTTTAGATAATATAGTAAACATGGTCTCATTGATTTAACATCACAACATTTATGTTTTCATAAAGTACGAAATATATTTTGTTGAGCCCAATAAAATTAATGAAAATGTTTCAAGAATTGATTCAGCACCTCTTTGCCAGGATATTCTTTAATAATTTTTCTCAATTCTTGTTTGCTGAAGTCTACAACATAGCCAATCTCTTCGGGTTTCATTCCTTTGCTTAATCTGGCCTCCACACCTTCAAAAAAAACCTGTAACAAAAAAAAAAAAAGAGAATGTCAGTCAGCATCAATGTTCAATGCATCACCTATGTCAACAAAAGCCAAAAAACATATACTCAATAATTTTAGACATGGACAAGTGAGACTTGCATGGAGTTTCTCTAAAGGTCTACCCAACAAGTTCACTGTGTAAGCCTTCAAGTTGTCTGTGTACCTCTGTTTGGCTTCTTTACGATCATTTTCAAGGCATGGATTTTTTAAATGAGAAAGTATGGCTGCAAAAGGAAAAAAAGAAAGCATTGATAAAATATGTCCCGACAGCAGAATATAATTTAGGAAAAATGTAGCTGTTTATCCAGGGTATTGTTCAATTTTCAAAAAAGGTCAAAGACTAACCTGCTTACATACAGACTAAACTTCTATGATTTTTTAACTGCTAGAACTTACTTATAATTTTGTTTTTATGCGCACAAACAATATACAGTCAAATAGCCAGATATTGAGACCAAAATGATTGTGTCCTGATGTGATCCAATAACTAGATTTGACTGTATTAAGTTAGATTGTTGTTTTTTTTTGTACTTACAAAACATTTTGTGGAAATTTTCTGAAATACAAAAAAGTTTAATACTAATGAAGGTTCAAGTTTTAAACAGATAAATTCCAGACAAAAAATATACATACAACACTAAGGGTAAGAGTTTTTAAATAAAATTTTTAAAGTCTGTTTTAAAAAAAATAAACTGAAACAATTTATCAAAATCTCTGTAAGTCTATTTCTAAATTATATTAACTCGAGCTTTAGACATACCCATGCGTACGACCTCTGGTGGAGTCTTCTGATGCTCCAAAGCCACTCGCTCTATTTGATCAAATATCACAGCAACTACTTTGGTGTAGGCTTTGTCTAAATCAGCATGCCGTTCAGATCCCCTGAAGATGATCTCTGCCAAAGTGCTGAACTCCTGCAACCATTTAGAAATGTTCACTAAAAAAAAAGTTGTCAAGAATGACCAGTACAATGTCCAAAAACCAAAGAATAAAATCACATGAGATATGGTGTTAAGATCAAATTTGATCAGGTAACTCAAGTGTAGCTTACACTTCTGTAAAGTGGTGAACCCCATCACACTCTTCATTACACTTCTGTAAAGTGATGAACCCCATCACACTTCATTACACTTCTGTAAAGTGGTGAGCCCCATCACACTCTTAATTACACTTCTGTAAAGTGGTGAACCCCATCACACTCTTAATTTTCACCAGCATCTCTTAACAAATCTATTTTTCAACAACTGATAGTACACCCTAATCTGATGGATAGGTTTGTGTAAGAATTCAACTCTCAACCGAAATAAGACTGATGGTTGTAATACCAAAAACAATTAAATTTAATAAAACTAAATTTTTTGAAGCATTTAATGGATGGCTGTGTTCTGTATGTTTTCTCTTTACAAGTGTGTGTAAGAAATGGTATTCAATATCATCAACCATAACATTGTACAGCTTTTCAGCTTGGACATTATAGACACCTAAACTTTTATAGAAATCTTAGAGGTGATTATTATTTTTGTTGGCTTGTTTTTTTTTTTTTATGTTTTCTCTTTTTAGTTTTCAAACATGCAATGCAGTTCTAGAACATATCACTCCCCTCCCCCCATTCTGAAAGTACTAAGACTGTTTTTATTGATCTTTATTGGAAATTTGTTGTCATTACAAGAATATTAAAGAAGTTCAGTGAGTGACTACAAACATGCACCATGATCTTTTCACCTTCCCTACTCACCACGTAGCATTGATACAGTTTGAAAGAATAAGGAACAAGTGAGTTTTTGTACTGTTGGCTTTTAACCATAATGGACAGAGGTTGCCCAATGACTTGATGTTGTTATGATGGAGTGAGTGGCAGTTGTTTCTATGACTTTTCCCACATATTTGTTGAAAAGTTCATTCAAATATGGTAGTACATTTCTCTACATGAATAATGAGTCCATATTATTCTATTTACTTCTTTTATAAGTAAACTATTATCAAGGAGACTTTTGGTAGCAGTATGCTTAACAATCTAGTTACATTCTGTAGGTAGCCTAATTGATTGATATTTATCTTTTTTTTTCCTCCTTGCAATTGTAAATGATAATGATTTAGTGAATAAGGATACCAGTACATTAAAAACCTAAAGACAATTATTATTATTAAAATTATTAGACATTAAACAAGGAACAGAGCCTTCTTCCCAACATTCACTTTTTTTTTAATGACTTATTTTTACAATAATAATAATTATTGCATTGTGAATGTTGATACATACAAAACTCATAAATATGGATACCAAGAAATAATGATAACCTGTTGCATTCATGGAGGTATGGCGGCTGAGTGGTAAAGTGCTTGACTTCCAAACCAGGGTCCCCAGTTCGAATCCTGGTGAAGAATGGGATTTGTAATTTTTACATTTTTGGTCTGGTCACCTCTTAGTCCAGCCAGAAACCTTGACATCATCTGTCTTGTAGATTGCAAGGTCTGAAAGGGGAGCTTTACTTTTTGTTGCATTCATGACATTCTAAACACAACAAATGCTAATTGGACTTTCAAAGAATTCAATTAGTAGTCTAGATAATGCTCAAGTTTTCTAGTGGCTTCTGGGTAACTAGATATCAAGAGGCTCCTTGTGACATTCTGCTCCATGCCATAAGATCAAACATGTTTGGGAAATTGAATGGTTAAAATGTAGAGCTTCCTGCCTGTTACTGATGTGGTCTAGAATATTCTCTTACCTCAAAATGATTGACAAAGCTAATGATGCCACATTTACTTTTCTTGGAGACTTTTGTTTCTTTAATTGTCTGCATCATTGAATCCTAGCAACAAGACCAAACAAAAAGTTATTACTTTCTTCTAATTTATATTTGAAATCTGAAGAAAAAGACATTTCAATTAAGCAAAATAATGCATGATATGCATGTCATATGCAAACTGAATTGTTTTTTACTCAGTGCACCTTAGTAGGTTAGGTATAAACATGAAATGGTACTCACAATATATCTATCGAAATTTCTTTTCACTTTAATCAAACAATTGCCAAATGTTTTTCCAATGTAGGAGCCCATGTCTTGACTGTTTGTGACGTGTTGACTCATTCTTACCAGCATGTACATGGAGTACCTGACAATCACAGGAGGATTTGATTTAAAATATAAAAAAAAAACATTTATCATTCTTGAAATGGCCAAGCAACTGTGATATTTGTAGCCCAGATTTGTTTTTGATTAAAAAAAAAAGTTGTTTATGTAAAGTATTTTAAAATTATGTCAAAAATAATTAAAGATAATTTTAAAAAAAATATATTATTTAATTTTAATTCTCCCCTATTTAAAACAAAAAATAAACAGAGTGGTTAAATGCTTACATATTTCAAAATGTGTAAACTTTTAAAGCTGTATAAAATGCTTGTCTTTTACAGTAAAAAATACTGCACTAGCTTTAACAACACACATTTTTTTATTTCAATTTTTTCTTTTCAAATCTTTCTATAAATTGCAAAACATATTGATTAGACAAAAATCTCATACCCAACCCCATCCCACTGCCTTACTAGTAGTAATGTTTAGACCATATTATTGTATTTATATACTGAAGTTTAATTCTCAGCCCCCACATTACTTAAATGAAAGAACTGTGACAACTTTGTGAGTTAGTAAATATAATTTACTTGCATATCTTACATAGAACAAATTTACAATGCTCTATTAATAGCTAAAATATCAAAATGGGAACCAAACTTTTTCTTTTTTATGAGAAAAATTAATTTAATTTTTTTTATTTTTTATTTCAATGACAAACATTTTAAAAAGAAACAAAAGTTTAGCATTTCAAGATGAAAAATGTATATTATTTCAAGTTCTGAAAAAAAATTTTTTTACTTACAAACCATCTTGTCTGTCAGCATGTGTTAAGAAGTTATCTAAATCTGTCTCTAACTGGGGGAACAGCTCAGCCATCATTTTTCTACCATTGAAAGTTATACAGTGAGTTTTAGAAACATTGGAATGACAATAAAAAGTGAAGCTTTGTAAAGATATGTTAAAAGCTTATGGTGTAAATAACATACATTTCTTACAATGTTTTAAGAAGATTTTAAAAATCCAGTGGGCAGTATTCTAACCTTTATACCAGTAATAGGCAAGCTACAAACTGTGGGCCAACTCTGGCCCAGTGAAAGGTTCCAAAAAATTAATGATAACTATTCAACCCACAAATCATAGTGTCTCTTTTTTGCAATTTGAACAATGTTTCAAATAAAGATATTTATTTATTATCTTAAAGGTTTCAAACAACAAAATGCTTAATCTGCCAAACTTGTTTTATTTGCCAAACAAGAAGCTAAAAATGACTATTAATTTTACAAGATTAAATTGACAGATTGTTGTGAAGAAGATTAGAGATGGAATTATACAAATAAGAAATGTCTTGGAAAGTCTAAGAGATATAACAGGCAATCGAAGAAGCTTTAAGAGATATTTCCCAAAAACCTTTTAACATTACAGTTGTTAAACAAGACCTAAAATTTCAATCAATAGAACTCCAAACTAACAATTATCTCAATCAATTATTTCTAAATGTTCCAAAATAAGAGTTCTATAAGAGCTTGTTGAAAAACAGTTTTTAAGATTTAATTATTCAAGCTCAGGAAATTAGTTCTATGTTTGAGCCTTAGTTCAATTTTTGAGCCTTCACATATTTGTAAGCAATTATTTCTCTTCTATAATGAAACTTAGAAAAAGCTGAGTCAGAAATAGATTGAAAGACTATTGGCATAGTACAGTCTGAAGAAAAAAAAAACTTCCAATATAAACCAAACTCAGACTTTCCAACCTATTATCAATACACTAACAACTTAATGCATTCCGAAAGTTTATTTTTATTTTTGAAATAATGTCTTACTCAGTGTATTTAAAATAAGAATAAGAATAATGGGTAATTTGTTTTTTCTTTTAGTTTTATCCACACCTAAAAAATATGAGCCATCACTGCCTTACACTACTAAATCATAATCCTTAAAGCCAGCCAGAAATTCCATATCTAAGACCCAATTATAGAGTTGGATTATTGACATATTTTTTTATACAAAACCTGTCTTACTAATAAACTCTTGTCCAATGGATAGATGAATTACAGTTTACTACAATCTTTTTATTAGATTAAAGTTTATCTAACTGCTGTAGGTAAATGCAAAGATTTATCTGAGACATAAGCATGGCTACATGACACTTGAAGGAGCTATTGACAAGTTGGATGGAGTCTTTTATATGTTTATATCATACTTGACTGTATAAAAAAACCAAAAACAATTATCATGATAGAATAGTGGGAATAATAAGATTTATGGATAAGTAGATAAAATAAATCATACAATCAAATGCCATCTATTCAGATGATGAGAAAATAGATATCTTAATTAATTACCTGACTTCATCATTGATCTGTCGCCTTGGTATGAAGAAAGAAAAAAAAGACCAAAAAAAAGTTTCAAAACAATAAAATGTACTAGGTTTATGTAAACATTTTTCTAATAGTTTCAAAATATTTACTTTTTATGCCTACAATAGGAAATAAAATGAAGCAATTTTTTTTCTTAACTTAACAAATAGATCCTAAAGATTCTCAATACAAACTAGAAAAAAAAAAGTAGACTTTATGAATAAGTGAATGTTGAATATTTTCATTTATGTGGGACACCAGGTATTAAGATTAGAGCTGTCATGGGCAAAGGTAATTTTATTTTATAGCTTACATTATTTTAAAAATAAATTATTAACAAGTCCTCCTCTAGCTGTATGTTACATTAGATAAGTAAAAAAAAAGTTAAAACCCACAAATAAACAAGTTAATGAATTTGTGTACACTTTAGTCACTTCAGATTTAAAAACAGTTAGTTATTAATTTCTTAGTAAAAACTAAATTTGTTAAACAAAATGTGTGTTATAAAACTAGTTGGTGTGCTGAAAGAATACACTACATTCTGTATAATATACTAATACCACATCTTCTGTTAATGATAGAAAATTGGGCTCATGATATTAATTAATTATAGGCTAGAGCAATAAAGTCAAGGTTCAATAACTACTTTAAAGTTGTGAAAACTAAGACTAATACTTTTATACTGATCCTAAGTGGAAAATGTCTAATGATTACATAGACTTTTTTTCAATAAAACAAGAACATTCCATAGAACAGGTTTATAATCACAAGATGAACAGGCAGGCACTCACAAACAAGTAGTGAAACAAGAAGCCCCGCATAGTGATTCTTGACTACATAACACCATGCATGAAAATTAGTGCAAACCAAATTGTAATCTATTTTCAAACTTAAATTCCTTTTATTAACTTCCAGTATTTCAGTGCTATCACTGTTTTGTTTTGCAATAAGAATTTGTCAAAAATGTCAAACAAAAAGGTTCTTTGAACATCCTCATAAATTTGCAAAACAGGGAACTGAACATCCAATGAAACTACTCATGCCACACTCAGGCCAGAACACTTACATTTCTGAAGTAACAGTGGGCCTCTTTTGTAAGAGCCCTCCACCTAGATTCTCTGTTACAAAATCTCCGCTAAAACATAGGACAGGGGTTAAAGTTTATGGTTAAAGGTTCAAGGTTATTTCAATGGTTAGTTTGTAACCACAAGAAAGAAAGGTTTTAAAAAAAAAGAAATCTTTATAACTCTGTGCTAAAAGTACTCCAGGTTTTTACCTTAAACACCTGAAGATACATAGGTAAGGTCATGTACAGTTCATGGGCTTCTTTGGTTAATGGTTTAAAAGCATATGAAAGTGAGTCATCTTACAAGTCAGATTATTTTATTTTCAAATAATGAGCCCATTTGCAAACATTCAGGTATCCAAGTTAAAATTCTTGATTTTTAACACTGAAAACAGCTTCAACATAATTTGAAAGTGCTAGAAACAGCATCACAATTTTATTTACACACATCAATGTGACAATGTTAAAATAATGATAAAATAAAACAATGTCTGATCTAAAAAAAAAAAAGATCTCAAATTTCTTTAAATGAATTTGAACTGATTCAAGTACTTTTAGCATTCAAAGTTTTAAAGTGTTAGTGCAGCAGTACATTGTAAAAAGGCAACAATTTAAACTATAAGGTACTTTTGAAATATTTTTAAATATTGCGACTGAAAAAAAAAAGATAAAGTTTGACATTGCTTTCCTTTAATTACATTTATGAAAACATTTATTTCCTAATAAAACTTCCAAGTTCATGGAATAATTGTTTTAGAAATAGTCATTTTCATTGTTTGAGATAAAAAAAATATTTCTATAAAATTATGCAAACATTTTTTTTAGATGATAAAGAAGATATTAGCATTTTGATTAGTCAACTTAAGAAATTAACCAAGAAAAATGTAATAAAGTTAAAATACACTAAGCAAATAAGTCAGAAAGTAAATGAGATTCTAAATACAAATAGTTAAATGTAAGAGAGAATCTTTTTTTTTTTAGAGGGGGGGGGCGGAGTACTTTAGTTCTGAACATTACAATAAAACCAAGAAACACAAAAAGTGATGTTCCAGCTAATCACTGATGTAGTGAAGGAAATTGTAATCATCACTTCTACCACTTCTACACAGTAATTAAATTGTTGATATACTTTTTAAAAGAAACTTCATTTGATTTTAATTTAAAACTAGTGGTTCTCAATCAGCTCTGAATAAGCCCTAGCTTAATTATTATTGTGTTAAGCCAACCTCATATCTGAGGTATTTAACATGTACAAATACACATATGAAAAATGTGTAGAACTTGAGCAAATAATTTTAAAAAGAACGCAAAAATTTAAACTCATTAACTGTAACTTAGGAATAACTTAAGTATTAATGCTTTACGTTTTTAAGTATTGCATTTATAATTTTTAAAAGTATGTTGTTTTTAATTATTACATTTAGAATTGGTGAATGGTATAAAAACAAAAGGATTGTATTGATCAACTGTAACATTAATTTATTGACCTGTTTAAGTAAAAGACTTTTATCCTAAAATAGAAAAAGCCCAAAAATAACTAGTTCAGCTCAACTGCCTTGCAACCACTTTCTTTCTTTAGGCTTATTTACAGATTGAGATCCACTGTACTCTAACTTAAGAAATCTTAGCTATTGTTCTTAACATATTTTTCTTTTATAAGGTTGTAAATCAATGAGCGTTCAAGGGAGGACACTTACTCTGAAGAAGAGTTATTTTGCCTGACGACCCAGACATCAGTGTCACCATCACCTCCCCCAATGGAGACATCCTTGTCCTAAACAAATCATAACAATTACACAGGTTAAAGGGAAACTCCCATAGTTTTTCAAATTTTAGTGAATGACATATTTAAATTCTGCGTAAAAAGTTGTAATAGTAAACATTATGTCATTTTTTATTTAAATGCTCAGAAAATTTTATATTTAATAAATTAGACAGTAAATTCTTCACATCTAAAAAAAACGGGGTTCTGCGAGATGGTTATAGTTTTTAAAGACGTGACGTCACAACTACGTTGGCTAAGTTAGATCTAGACCTATATCACCGATAAACTCTCTAGATCTAGATCTATCGGATCGCATTTATTCTTACGCTTCATGGCTAGATCTAGTCTCCACGTTGATTTAAAATCGGTCTTTGTTTATAAACAAGGGCGTCCTTATCAGAGCGCTGGGCCCTGGGTGAGCGTCATGCGCGGGGCCCTTAGCCGTAAGGGTATACTATATGTACTGTAAACTCATATATATCAAGCTAACGGGCTCATCCGTCTCTTACGCTGTAACAATAACAATACAGTATATCTGCCTTATATACGGGTAGTTGTTCTTCATTAACAGAATCAAGTAAAAAGTAAAACACTCGCGCACTACTAATATTATGTCTTCTCTCTCAAGCTGTAAATTGAAGCCAATTAGACGTTCCATAAGAACAAAGTGTGCTATTAGAGCTACAGTGGTCCATACACATTCTAAGACCCGACTTATACGGAAGGGCTATACCACAGGTTTTAAAAAAATTAATTTAAAAAATACTTTAAGTCTTTTTTTTTTTTTTATATAGTGACACGTCCCAAAGCCGCAAGATGTCTATTCACAATAGCCTATAGTAAAAAAAAAAAAAAAAAAAAAAACGTCATCGTCAAAGTTTCTCGGAGCCTATTGGCCGAAATAGCTGTACAAGTACATCAACTGTCAGGAAAACATCAATTACTAAGTTATTCTTGTAAATAAAAAAAAAAAAAGAATAATATATTCATTATCTGTAAATCAAAACACATATTATATCAAAAATTGTCAAAACCATGGGAGTTTCCCTTTAAGAGATGTTTAACTCTATTAGAACTATTCTCCTGTGCACTGATCTATTACATTGCTAGCCAGCTGACAAGTAAAACTCTGATGCATTGGTTGTTGTGTGTACAGTTTAAGCAATGTAGTGAGAACTTCTACTTCTAGAAATGAAATAAATATAAGATAAGATAATTATTGGTAATTGGTCCAAACAAATTGGAATTCAGTTTTACTACAATTGTCCACCTCAATATAAGATTATAGATGTAAATAACATAGGGACACACATGTAGCCTACAGGACCATCACTTTATGAATTAGATTTTTGTGTACTTCTCAGTGACCACAGATGACCTTACAACACTTTGACTGAAAGTGGGATAAAGGAGTTTTTAAATTTGTCCATTTTATCCCTAATCGTGAGGAGATAACCTCTATGTCCAGATCTGATGTAAATGGGTGCAGATTGTCTTTAAGGATCTTGTGTTTTGGAAACACATCTTTCATGAAAAAGTTCTTCAAGAATTGGTAACTGTGTTGGAGTGATATACAATGCTTTTTTAATTATCCTATTTAGTCTATGTCTTTGTGCCAGTGAAGTATTACCATACTAGCAGCTGATGGTTGCTGTAAAAAAAAAGTTTCATTACTGTTTTCTCAATTTTAAATGTTCTTAGCTTTATTAGATATCTGAATTGTTGATGGACTTTGGTGTTAAGATCTAGACAGTATTCCCTCCATTTTAGCTTCTTGTTGTTGGCTTTGTAATGAACAACATATTTTGTCCATTCTTCAAACCACATGATGTTGGACAGTGTTTCTCTCAGTCATTCATTTACATTTTTAGGTTCAGTGAAATTATGAAGGGAATATGCAATCTTATAGCTCCTTTCATTACCTAGGATCAGTTGTTTTTTTTAAACTAAAAACAATTTGAAAGTGGCCTCAATAAAGGGGTTGTTACTTCCTAACATATATTATTATTTAGTACTTTTCTAGAGTTTAATGCTATATTTATAGGCATCCTATATAAGTACATTGCATCTACTGTTCAAGCATTCAAATTTTAAGACTTGTTTAAAAAAAAAAACATGGTTTAAAAAAACAAAAAAACAATAACATTTCAAAGATCAAAGTCTGGGAGCACATGAGGCACCCTGAAGGCGCCTGCTTGTGGTGGAGGCTGCCAAGAACTGAGCAAGCCATTATAACACAGTGCAGGTGGGCAACTGATGCGTTGGCACATATTGTGCACATCACAGCCCAAACTTGGACTCACTGTGTCTTTGCTGATGGGGGAAGAAAGAGACCTGCTGACCTCAGGGTGCCAGGACATCCGCTCTGTTATCAGCAGCAGACGCCTTGGCTGGCTTGGCCACGTTTGCAGAATACCAGTAGATAGACTACCACAAGATATACTGTATGGCAATCTTATTGAAGGCAGGAGAGCCGTTGGTCGCCCACTTTTACGGTATACAGATGTATGCAAACGCGACATGAAGCTATTAAAGATCAGCACTAGCAGCTGGGAACAAGCAGCACTGAATAAATCCACATTGAGAGAGAGCATAAGAGAAGGGTCTCAGATTGCAGATGCCATACACAACAGAGGCAGAAAGAAGGCTGAAAATGCAGCTGCACCTGGTGATTCCATATATGCCCAACCTGCAACCACAGCTGTGTATCAAGGATTTACCTCTTTAGCCACACAAGAAGTTGCAAGGGGAAAAGATCGTCTCTCGAGACGTAAAATGCCACAGAGAGAGAGCTGACCTCAGTCTTCACAGGTCTGGGAAAACACAAATTCTCAACCTGTATAGTAATGTACTTCGCAAAAAGCAGGATTTCTGTGCATGGCTTCTGCAAGAGAGGATTGAACCTCTCAAGCCCTCACTCCAATGGAGTTTGATGATGATGACGACGGATATATATTTTTTATTACACAAAATTTCAATCATAAATCTGACTAAAGAAATTTGTATGATAGCAATATTACCACTTCATATTTAGAAAAAAAAAATTTTATTTATGAGATATTTTATACCTAAGAACTTGTCTAAAAATGCTTATACAAATTACAAAGACATGAATAGCAACTCTTTTTTGTTTCAGTATGAGAGGGAAAAGAAAGGAAAAATAATTTATTACTAGGCACAGTACAAAAAAAGTATTACAGTCAGATGTCTTAAATACCTTGGCATTGCCTTCCTCTGGTGGAGCATTTTTGTCTATCAAGTGAAAAAACTTGAAACAAAAATCTTGTTCCACAATACAAAGCTTCTCTAGCTCTTGTAACACTTGCTCCAGTACCTAGGACAAGAAAGTCCACATGTCTTGGCTATTGAGTTTTCTTACAAAAACTTCAGGACAATATTTTAGAATCTTGATTTGTAGTAAAAATTTCAATTTTTATTTACAAAGAATTGTTAACATCATAACGCTACCTTAATATCTTGGCAACTCTTTGGCCTACAACTTTAAGATAGTTTTTATAGAATAAAGTTTATCCTTTAATGTGAGGTAAAAAAAAATAAAGGGTAAAGTAAGTAGAGTCGTGGTAAGGAGCGACCAGAACAATGACAAGGCCACTTTATTTTTTAACAGCTGATACAAACAGCCCATTTGCTAATGGACAAAACCACCAAGATTAGAATTGAGGACATTAAAGTAAGGAGCTGCACCTGAACAGTCCAGATTTTTGTTCATTTTACAAAAAATATCATTTTAAAAAATATATTAAAAGACATTGAAAAAGTCTCTTTTGCCTGAGCCCAGTGCTAACTGCTGTAAAATATTCACTGCCTTAAAATCCTGAATTTAAAAAACAATGTTGCCGGATGTTCTGTTTTATTTCTTAACCATGTTACAACCCCAAAAAATGGTCAGGTCTGAATAATTTTTCAACAATCAGTTTTTAAGCTAAAAGATTGTTGGTTTACCTGATCAAAAGCTCCTCTATTTGTTAAATCTAGAGCTGAGCTAGTCTTTAATTCTGAGCTTGTGACTGAGCCAGAGCGCCCCCGTGGATCAAGCTTGGTTAAACTGGTTGTTGACTCTGTGAGTCGAGAGAGGGCAGCTGGAAAACACAAGGTAATCTGCTGATCATTGCTCTCTATTACACAATTTGTCAATAATATAAAATAAAATACATTTAGACACTTTATAATTAAATCTCAAGACAATGAGATCCAAATTCAACTATAATATTTTTTTAAAAGATAATAATATTTATATCAGATCTAATATTATAGTGAAAAAAAAATATTTTTTTTTTAATTAATTAATGATAATTAGAATGAAAATATTTTCTTGTTTAAAAACTTTGGTGTTTGGTTAATTATGAATTTCCTTTATTAATTTACATGCTTATTTTATTTTTTATTGATATAATAATAAGAATAACATTAAGGATTTGAATTATTAGACAACCATTTTTAAAATGTATTAATACATTTGAAAGTATTGTAGGGAGTAGTTGTCCTGAGCAAAGATTGCACGTGTACACTATTTTAATCAGTTCATACATAATTCAGAATAGTAATAAAATTGGTGTCTTAGCTTACACATAGAAAAACAAAGTATGAAGATATTATTGTTACCAAACAGGTACAAAAAGATAGTTTTGGATGCATCTTAAACATAAAAATAACTTAATGAGTTTGTGTTGGATAGAGCTCAATTTCCTCAGGAAACACTGACATAAACTATGACTCAAACCAGATAGTGTGTAGAAGATAGTTACCATGTTTAGTTTTAGTTTCCTTGGCATTGACCAACTTTTGTTTACTGTGTTCCAGGAATTCAGAGATCTCCTTGCTGTACACTTTACTGATACTCTTTGTATAAACCTAAATAGGAAATATTACAAAGTTCAGTCACTATGTTATAAAAAACATATGTAGTGAGTTAGCAAACTCTTTCATATTTTGTTAATTGTCCATATTGTCCTAGTATTTTATATTAGGTTTTTGTGTATATCTAAGAAGTCCTAATTAAATTTTGTGTATATCTAAGAAGTCCTAATTATGTTGTTCCTAGTAGCTGGACAAAGCAAGATGTCCCCAAAGTGAATTAAGAAATGAATTGCATGTCTAGATATGGAAGCAAAACTTGAATAAAGAAACGAATTACATGCCTAGATATTGAAGCAAAACTTGAATAAAGAAACGAATTACATGCCTAGATATTGAAGCAAAACTTGAATAAAGAAATGAATTACATGCCTAGATATTGAAGCAAAGCTTGAAAAAAAAGAATGAATTGTATTTATACATATTGGAGAAAACATAAAAAATTAATGATGTCATATGTCTAGTTAATAATGTGAAACTTGAATTTATAAAATTTATTGCAAAGTCAAAAAAAGTAAGAAACATTTAAATAAATAAATTTATTGTATTAATGAAGACATTGAGTAAAACATGAAGAAATAAATGAATAGCATATCAAGATACTGATGTAAAACTTTAAATAATAAATGTATTGCAGTGTTAAAATATGGAAGTAAAATTGAATTAAAAAATGCTTGTAGTGATTACATTTGAGAGCTCTTGAAAAACTGATTCATTGCAGCTTTTGAGCCACAACATCAGGTCAGCAAATTGGACTAGGGTAGTATGGAGTCGATTATGATGAGGAAGTTTGTTTTCAGGAGTGGTTCTGCTCAGGGTTCCAATTTCATTACCCTTAAAAAAGAGAAAAAAGAAATTTAACTTCATTACCCTTATATCTAGATGTATATATATATATATAAAAGATTTTAGGATAACATGACTTCAATTACATATACATGTTTATATAAGTTAAGACTATGTTAAGACTATATATGTTATTATTACTGTTAGTTAAATTTTAAAAGCAACAACCACATAAAAAGTCAAGAAATATGTATTTTCAGTAAATGAGCCAATCAGCATGCAACACATCATATCTAATACCTTTACAAATAGTGGATCATTATTTCTTGTGTAATGTTTTCGTAATGTTAACACATTGGACAGAGAATTCAAAGAAAAAGTGCATGAAGAATGAAGAGACATTAAACAAAAATTAAAAGATAGAATAATCCATAGATAGTTTTATCTGAAAGCAATTAATGCATGGAAGGATTCTCTCCACAGAACATTCATTTCACTGACCTATTACCATGTCAGAAAACAAGTCGCACATTATATTTCATAGATTAGTATTTACTGGTAGACCTTATATATACTTCAACATGTTTTAAACTTAAAACTTCAGCTAAAAATGTGTTAATGTAGTGCTTCTATACTTTCAAATATAATAAATTTAGCATGAAATAGCTACCCTTAATAGATTGACAACAATAGCATGCTAATGATACTGTCACATATGCCATTCTGGGTTGATTTCTATATTGGTATTACACGAGAGTTATTTTTAGCTTTTCTTTGTCTCGATAGAAATTAAAATCTATTGGCTAGAAGTTGCATCAGTCGGTTGCATCAGTCACATGACAACTTCCGCCCAGAGACTGTAATTGCGTGAGATTTTCAGTCTGTGCTTGAATGTCTTACAGAAAGGTTGTGTATTCTAATATCTCTAAGTTTTATTAAGAAAGAAGCCTTTATTATGTTATTATTTCATCTTGTTGATCTACTATTGTACATAAGCTGTACTTACGTTTTATTCAAATAAAGTTCCAGAGTTTAGTTTTCTACAAAGAATCTTTTACAGTGAATTCTAGTTCGACATTAAATTAATTATTTTAATAGAAGATTGAATCCCCGGCATCACAAGGACATTACATCATTCAACATTGAATAGACCTTGTGACACTATAGATTGATTGGAATGGTTTCCTAAAGAATGTTTTATGAAGTTCAAAGCTGCTATCCAATTAGAACAAAGCAAAAAGATCAGAACAAACAATAAGTCATAAAAAAATCCCATGTTAACAAGGTTTGTTAGTCACGTTACCAATATTTTTTTTCTTCTGAAAACAACATTTCATAGTTAACAGTAACAGATAACTGTATTAAAACTTTTTTTTAAATACATGCAGTTACCATAACGAACATGAACTTTCCCAGTGTTCATCTTAAAAGCCAAAAAAAATGTTTAAAAAATCAAAAAAGAAACTCTTTGAATACTAAATTGTAAAACAGACGTACTACAGCTGGGGCAGATGCACCATCTTCTTCTGTAGGCTCAAATGGGCCAAAAAGTAATTTTTCCACCTGTTTAAAGAAACATTATAGGCAGGGTCAAGGAATTTAACGCCTTGGTTTGAATGTGAAGTCAAGAAGGGTGAATGTACCAGGTTCAGGCCATCTTGTGACACAAAACAAAAAAACCTCTGTGTGTGCATGATTCATTGTTGGGCTGCAGGACAAGTGATAAGTTATTCAACATTGAAATAGTTTTAATTACTTTTGTATAGCACTTCTTTCATGCTTAAAGCATTACAGTGTGCTCTGACCCAATCTCTTTTGTGGACCCATGGGCGCAGGGAGCATCAGGGAGAAGATTTCCATGCAGTCTTTAGGTGCTTAACAAACACAACTCAGCTGGAGTCAGGATCCAAACTGTCAGGTAGCCAAGTGGCCAATGTTACTCAGCCAGATACCCCAGTTCAATCTGAATCTTTCTAGATGCCACTCAGCCAGACATCCCAGTTTCATTTGAATCTTTCTAAATGCCACTCAGCTAGACATCCCAGTTCAATTTGAATCTTTCTAAATGGTCAATGCCACTCAGCCAGACATCCAGTTTAATTTGAATCTTTCTAAATGGTCAATGCCACTCAGCCAGACATCCCAGTTTAATCTGAATTTTTCTAAATGGTCAATGCCACTCACCCAGACATCCTTGTTTAATTTGAATCTTTCTAAGGTTGACAGATTTAATCAAACTTGTTTAATTTGAATCTTTCTAAGGTTGACAGATTTAATCAAAACTATTTTTTTATCTATGTTAATACAGTTCTAAAAAGATAAAAGTTTTAAATTGGTATTAAAAAACAGGGGTTACACTAGTAACAAAAGATTTAGATATAGCTTCAGGCAGATACATTCTTTAACAATAATAATTTGAAAACATCTTTGAGGCCATTTTCACAATAAGTTGGATCAGTTACTTAAATCTTGTTGCAGAAGATTGTCTTAGAACTAGATCATGAAAACTTGACAACTTGTATCAATTAGACACTAGATATAACATGATTTTAGACAAGGCAGCATCCTAAAGTGTAATAAGAAATTACTTGATTGGCAGGTAAGTTAAGTTCCATTGCAGTACAAATGTTTAATTTAACCTAATAATTAAATATGAAAATGAATGTTTTTCTCAAGTTATAAGAATTATTTAGATTTTAATTGTGTTGTTATTACAATCAAGTGAGTTCAGGCAAAACAATCTCACAGTTAAATGATGAATGGTAAGATGTAATTTTTATACCATTGTCTTTGTATATGGGGTATTTGTCTTTGTCTTACTCAATGTCTTATTTGCCTTTTTTTTTGTACTTCAATAATATGGATCAACTAGTCGACCTGCGGCATAGCATACGCCGCTATTTTCCAGGGCAGGCCTTAGGCACTGCAACATATGCGACCACAGTGGGTCCCGCACTTTCTTTGGACCCGTGCTACATTTTAGGTGTATAAATTATTAAATTGAACCATTTTATAACATAACAGATTTCCCGCGGCCTCTTGACGACCGGCGGCATAGCATACGCCGCTATTTTCCAGGGCAGGCCTTAAGCACTGCAAAATATGCGACCGCAGTGGGTCCCGCACTTTCATTGGACCTATTCCTTTTTCCAGTCTATATTTATTTATGTCTATGGACCCGTGCTAATTTTTAGGTGTATAAATTATTAAATTAAACCATTTTATAGCATATAACAGATTTCCCGTGGCCTCTTGGACTTGATTTACCAGAAGCCCCTGGAAATCTCATGAAATGTTATTAAATATTGGCCTACGAAAAAGTCCTGAAAATCTCCGGAAATTATTAAATGTCGATCTAGATTAGTTTCAAGAGTCTTACGACACAATAGGCCTATAATCTCTTCCGGCTTCCACTTTTTTAACCTCCCTTCCATTCACTACACAAATTCATAAGAGAGAGTTTTATGAAACAAATATTTGTGCATTGTACTTCATTTTATGTCTAGAATCTATGTCTTTAAATTGTGTTTAATCTCTAAGACTGAGGATCATGCAATTTTTTTTTTTTCATAATTTAGAAATCATAATTCAATAGTAGATATATATACATGTGTTTTCAAGTTACAGGAAGTTACTTCCTTTTTCTGGTCTATATTTATACTCTTAAGCGAGCAATTCTTGTATATATATATATATATCTTCTATTTCGAGAACGGTTCTAACGATTTTCTTTAAAATTTCAACGTATCTAAATGTTAGTGAGAAAAAAATTTTCAGCTCATTGGCCACATCGGGAAAACTCGAGTTCGACCGTTATTTCGATACATAAAATGTCTCGTTGTAAAATTAATATTGGCTTCAATATATTTATGAATGAAAGTTATGAATGAAAGTTCTCCATGACGTAAACGGGAAAAACGCTGCTTACGTCACTAAGCTTACCGTAGAACACTAAAATATTTCTTTGCAAACAAGAACGCATTTAGAGATATGAATGAAGGGATGTGTAAAACTAAAAGCAGACCACGTGCTGTAGCACCACTGTGATGGATGGATGGCAAGCCGGTATGAACTTCTTATTGTCCGACAGTCAGGCTGGGCAGAGCTTTTATTTAACCGAGCAGTGACCTTAGACTTAGAGGAATATATATATAGATGTTTGAAATTTTATGGTCACTTTTTTTGCCTTACAGTATTTCTAACTATTGAATTCACTGATGATTTCTTTCTTAGTTGTAAACGTTCTCTATAAGGATTTCTCTATTAGCTGTAAACATTTTCTAGGAGGATTTATTTCTTAGCTGTAAACATTCTCTTTAAGGATTTTTTTCTTAGTTGTAAACATTTTCTTTAAGGATTTTTTTCTTAAATGTAAACATTTTCTTTAAGGATTTTATTCTAAGTTGTAAAAATTCTCTTCAAGGATTTTTTTCTTAGTTGTAAACATTTTCTTTAAGGATTTCTTTCTTGGTTGTAAACATTCTCTTAAGACAAAATCATCCAATTATTCTACATGTGTATGTAATGGTAAAGCATGTCTCTATTATATTCTTTTTTACCTCTTGTATAAACAAATTGTTCAAATGATGAATCAAAGTCTTAGAGAAGTTGGCAGATATTTTCTTGAACCTCTTCTGTTGCTCCTCTACAGCCCCCATTCTTAATAATGCTAGAAATGTGAAAGAAAGAATAAATTAACAATACAGTTAATCTTTTAAAATTAAACATACTTTTTATAAATAAAATGCTACAACAATAATAAAAATTAAATAAAAATTAAACAAGATTTTTTCAAACATTTTTTGAGAAGCAATATGTTTCCTATAAGAAATGTTAGACCTATATGGTAGTATGTTAAAAATGTTTGACCTACATGGGTGTATGTTTGCATTCATACATCGATGTAAAGCTTGAGCAGCTACAGTACATTCAGCAATTTTCGTGGCATTGGAAAAATCTCCATCCATAAGTACTTGCATGTGTGTCAGGTCAAGGTCAAGCTGATTCTATCATATGTAAATGAAAATATCAAAAATAATTTTAAAACAGTTGTTACAGTTGATAATTGATCCTCTAGCCTTTAATAACCTATATTATATATAATCTATATTATAACAATGAAAAAGTTACAGAATCCTTATATTGATGAAATAAAAAAAATCAAACAAAACATTAGGGTTTATTAAAAGAAATTTTTACAAATCAAACAAGAACACAAAACTAAAATGCTATTTAACTTTAGTTAAACCAATATTAGAATATGCATCCTCTATTTGGGATCTCTCAACTCATGAAAACATAAAGAAACTAGAACAAATACAAAATAAAACAGTGAGATGTATAACAAAAGAATATTTAAATTTGATTAGAGTAACACCATTAGTAAAATCCCTTAACTTTGAGACACTTCAGGACAAAAAAATAAAAAGGTAAAGTAGCCATAATACATAAAACATTGAACCATAATTTACAAATAGAAAAACTTAATGAAATACTCAGAAAGACACAAAGGCACATTTCTTTCATATAAGGGCTACTTCTTCCCTAGTGCCTTTAGACAGAATGGAATGGATTGCCTGAATCAGCCAGGAAAACAAACAAGTCAAGTTTAGTCATTGATTGACAAGCATGACTAAATTGACACATGAAAGGCATAGGATGTGATTATTTTCTTTTTTGAAGTAACCTCTGTAATATATAAGATAAGATTATATTAAACACATGATTATTTTAAAGTTCAGTAATGTTTAAGAAATGCAGGTTGTGCCATCTGGACTTATAAGATTCTTTATAGATATATGAAACTTTTGATATGATTCCATTAAGCTCTTTGCATCAATAGTTAGATCCTGATTTATACTCTCTATTTTTTTTATACACTCTATACAAGCGAAAAGGAAACCGCCAAATCTGCGACAACCATAGAGGGATATCTCTTCTTTCTATTGCTGGGAAAATCCTTGCACGCATCCTACTAAATCGGCTCATGCAACACATAGAACATGGTCTACTACCAGAAAGTCAGTGCGGCTTCAGAAAAGAGCGTGGAACCATTGACATGATCTTTGCGGCAAGGCAGCTCCAGGAAAAATGCCAAGAACAAAATGCTGACCTCTTCTCAATATATGTCGACCTAACGAAGGCATTCGACACTGTCAGCAGGGAAGGTCTCTGGAAGATTATGTCAAAGTATGGCTGTCCACAAAAATTCATTACCATGGTGAGACTATTCCACGATGGCATGAAGGCCCGTGTCCAAGAAAGTGGTGAACCATCAGAGCCCTTCGAAGTATCAAACGGGGTAAAACAAGGCTGTGTCCTAGCACCTACACTGTTCAGTATCATGTTCTCCGCTATGCTGACAGATGCATTCACGGATAGAGAAAACAAAGGAATAAATATAACATACAGATTTGATGGTGGCCTATTCAACCCGAGGCGGCTCAAAGCAAAATCAAAAACAAATTCAGCAGTAATCAGAGACTTGCTATTTGCTGACGACTGCGCCCTAAATGCCTGCTCTGAAGACGATCTACAAAGCCTCGTCAGTGACTTCTCAAGAGCATGCTCAGACTTTGGCCTTACCATTAACACAAATAAGACTGAAGTCTTATATTTACCTGCTCCTGGGAAAGCCTACTCGGATCCAAGCATCACTATAAATGGACACGATATAAATGCAGTGGACAAATTCACGTATCTTGGCAGCACACTCTCCAGAAATGGAAATATCGATAACGAAATCAACCTTCGCATCGCCAAGGCCAGTGCATCATATGGAAGACTATCAAACAATGTTTGGAACAGACGTGGTATCACCACAAACACTAAGCTAGGGGTCTACTGAGCCGTCATCCTACCTACATTGCTCTATGCCTCAGCTGGATCAGGGCTTTCCTAAAAAACAGAACCATCCAAACCCGATTTGAAGGCGCCATCTCTAGTAAAAAAAGTTTGGAAGAAGGCCTACCGCAAGGTTCAGCCCTTAGCTGTACACTCTTTCTAATCTTCATGAATGACCTCCCAGACCTCATTTCAGTCAATAAGGCACTTTACGCAGATGATCTCCTAATTTGGACAACAGAGAAATATCCAGTGCTGACTAGATCCAAATTAAACAGAGCCCTCACAACTATCTCCACGTTTTCAAAATTATGGAAAATGGAAATAAACAAAGAAAAGTCAGTTTATTCAATCTTTAGCCACAGTAACAAAATAGCAAAAAGAAACTACATCCTAAAAATAGACTCACAGCCAATAAATAAAGAAGAAAATCCAACTTATCTTGGTGTAAAATTAGACCAAAGACTGTCTCTAAAACACTTTATGGCTGATTTAAAAGAAAAGGCATCTCAGAGATTAAACATAATGAAACACCTAGCAGGAACATCCTGGGGAGCTGAAAAGAAAACCTTAAGACAGTTATACACTGGATATGTCAGATCTGTCATGGATAACTGTCTCTCCATACAAGTAGCTGCCAACAAAACCTATCAGTCAGCTTTGGACGCAGTCCAAAACCAAGCCTTGCGTCTGGTCAGTGGAGGTATGAGAACCACTCCCACAGCTGCCTGTGAAATAGACTCAAATATTGAACCTCTTAAGTTAAGGCGCAACAGAGCAGCTTTAGAAGCCATTGAGAGATACAGAAGGTTGGAGGATGACCATCCAAATAAATTATTAACACAGAGAAATAGGAAAAACAATAAAAAAAAGCAAAGAACACTGATTCAAATTACTGACGAACTAGCCTTAAAACACCATCTACCCAATAACAGAGAAAAAATCACCAGATTCCCAAACATAACTCCTGGACTTAACTATAAACAACCAACAATTAAAACACATCTAATAAATAATACTCTGACAAAAGAATCAAATCCACTGGAGCTCAAAGTAGGCACGCTTGAAACAATTGAAAGCTATCCAAAAACAACCATCCATATATACACAGACGGATCAGCCTTCAAAGCCACCATCAATGCCGGTCTTGGTGCCTTCCTGGTCTTCCCCAAAAACATACACTTTGAAATAAGTGCACCGTGTGGCGACTACTGCTCAAACTTCCAAGCTGAAATTGAGGCAATTACCATAGCCTTGCAGACAGTCGAAAATAAATTACATGAAGGAATACAAGCACCATCAGATATTGTTGTCTTTACAGACTCACAATCCACTCTTCAAGCACTTAACAGCAGCACCACAAAAAGCCCAAGAGAGTTGACAACACTAAAAATGATAATACACCAGATGATGACCAATTTAAACATCAACATCATATTACAGTGGATCCCTGGACACATTGGTGTCATGGGAAATGAAAGGGCAGATAAGCTCTCAAAGGCAGGATCATCTATGGAACAACCAGATAGACCTGTCAACTACCTCACCCTAAGGTCAATGCTAATCAACAACTACAAAGAGGAGTGGCTTAACCAATGGGCTACAGGAAACACAGGCAGAGCCATGTACAAAGAAATGAACATGCCTAACAAACTGGACAGTATTAACTTCCTCCCCCGCAAAGAGCAATGTACAATCTTCCAACTAAGAACAGGACATACACCACATTTAAATTATCATCTCAATAAAATAAATCCCACACAACTCCCACTTTGTAGACACTGCTCCCACCCTTATGAAACTGTAAACCATATCCTTTTTGAATGCCCCCTCCTAATCCACCTTAGGCAGACCCTACTACCACTACAGCCCAACATAACCAACACCCTTTATGGCAGTGCTGAGCAACTGAAAAAAACAGCACAGTATTTTTCCTTGGCACAGTCTGCAAAAGAGCTGACAGCTCAGCAGTAAAAAGCTGGTTAGAAGAAGAAGAAGAAGAAGATGCCTCAGAAACATGGACAGTATACAGAAGACATGCCAAGAAACTAAATCACTTTCACATGACATGTCTAAGAAAAATACTAAATGTCAAATGGCAGGACAGAATGCCAGATACTGAAGTCCTTCAAAGAGCTGGTTTGAAAAGCATCCACACAATCCTGATGCAGTCCCAGCTGCGATGGGCAGGACACGTGTGCAGGATGGAGGACCACCGCATCCCAAAACGTCTCATGTATGGCCAATTAAGAGAAGGCAAGCGCTCGCAAGGTGGTCAAAAAAAGCGCTACAAAGACACCCTCAAAGCTTCTCTAAAGGAGTTCAACATTGACCCAGGCACCTGGGAGACAGAGGCACATGACAGAGTATCATGGCGCCGCGCTGTGAGATCCGGCGCACAGGTTGCTGAGGAAAAAAGAACAACGCTTGCGAAAGAAAAACGCCAGAGAAGGAAAGCAAGGCAAACGACACTAGCTCCAGCTGGAATTACCTGCCCAGAGTGCGGCCGAACATTCCGGGCTCGCATAGGTCTCACCAGCCACATGAGGAGGCACAAAACCCCAGTGCAAAGCCCTCAGCCCACTGGATGACAAAGTGGTCATCATCGAACCACGATGGACGAACTATATAGATCCTGATTTACTAATTTGTCACTTTTTAAAGTTAATGATTAAATTTGATATGAAGTAGTATCACATATGTAAAAAGTTCATAAAGCCTAAAGATAAGTACTAGTGCTAAGTGGACAGAATGGCAAATGGCCTGAGGATTCCTCTTGTTAAATCTCAAGTGTGTTAACTACAAGAGAAACAGTGAGCTGGTTACAAATGTGTAGAGTGACACACTTGACAGCACACAATCAGATGACCAGTGGGAGGTTAAGTGTCCCTAATATTGGGTGCCTTCACAAAAGTGCAGGAAAAAAGTGAGGTGGAAAATGTCGGACAGACCCTTCCGAAAAAAGAAGTTATTTGCATAAACTTGAGGAAAGGTCAAGATAGAGGGTACGCTATGACAAAAAAGGGAGAGTAGAGTTGTTAATCAGAGAGGAGGAGAGAGTCGCTAGTTATAGTATTTAGTTTTTGATCATCTTTATTAACACTGTTCCTGTATCTGTACTTCATGTTTGTTTCATTATTTGAGTTTGAAGGTATTAAACTCAAGAACATTATATCTAGCCCTGTGTCTTATATCTAGCCCTGTGTCAATTCTTTGTGTTCTAGTAGCGATTGAACTATATTAACAATTCTCCTAATCAATAGATTGGATGGTACCACGAAAAGTAACAAAAAGCCAAACTCCTTTTCGGTAAATCCATTGTAAAAATATCCCCAACAACCAGACACAAAAATATATATGGAGGAGGTTAAAACAAATGACTCAGTTTAAGGCAATAGATGAGCCGAAGTCTGCAGAAAAGGTCAACAAACTAATAAATACTCAATGATTCAATTTAGTCCCACACAAGATTGTACTGCTAAATGTTGTCCTCCTATTTTGAGATTTCTTACAGCCACTTTAGAGTCAGACATTAGGAGTTCAGGATCATACTCTTCGAGAGATACAGCTTGCTGCTACAGGTTTTCTTTGTTTAGCAACTAATTAGTAAAAATATGTTCATTCTCAATAGCATGATTTAATTCTTTAACACCCTTGTCATAGGTAAATGTGTGCGTGAACAATTAATTCAATTTTACTTTGCATAGGTTAGAAGAAATGAGAAGTCTGTTATTCAGACTAAAGATAGTGGGATGGACAGTATTGAAAAGTGGAATCAAGTTTCATGCATCAAAAAAGTCTTTATTCATTATTTAGGCCGTTTCCCATGCAGCATCACCTAGACCTGTTCTGGTATATAATTGATATGTATATTGTTAAAGTCATTTATCATCATGAAAAAGCTGTAAGAATAGTTTTTTTTACTAATTAATTATATGGTATTAATGTTTATGCATAAACTTCACATACAATTAGAGCCATTGAAAAACTGAAAACATTAAAAGATGAACAATGTAATTGAAAAATTACCACTAGGTTCTGCAACTCTTCTAAAAGTCTTTGATGGTTTCTGTTCCTGACAGTCATCAATGAATCCTTTTCTCTCATCACTTCCATCTGCTCCTTCACATTCTAATAAGAAAACAAAGAAAAAAAAATCCATACAAGATTAGATAACTTTACCTTGTGTCACAGTCTCGGTTGATATTGCCTGTTATAAGTTCATTTCAGGTTATATAGAATATATATAGAAACAGGAAGTAAGAATGACTAAATTGACTTTTAATTCAGTAGGTAGTATCTTTTGGTCCGTTGCGGACAGTAGTCGAGTAGAATAGTCACTTGAAGTCCTTTGAAGTTTTATTGTTACCCGCTGTGATGTGATTTAATAAGTAAAGTTATATTTATATCTATTCCTGAGGACTTAGTATATTGGATGTATTTGATACCACTGTTATGTGGGCATAACTATATTTCTATGCATTGGATCATTTTTGTAACTACTATGAAGTGTTGCATATTGTTTTATTAAATAAATGTTATATTTTGTTTGCCAAAACCCTGTCTCACTCAATCTATACCAATTGTGTTTGTTATGTGTCAAGTTTAACTCCAGCAAACATGAACCCAGCATTCTACAGCATTTGTGACACATTGATAGTGTTACACGTTTCTACACCTTAGTTACCAGTTCCATGTGTAATATTAATACACGTCAAACACAAACGTTTACAGCTTGTTAAACTTTAAGACCAAAGTGAAGTGAATAAAACACACAAAATGTAGTCCAATAGTGTTTTGATGCTAGCTAAAAGAATGACCAAGTAAATTATTTCAGACAACCAAATGAGCATGGTACTCATTAGTAATGACCAATCAATACTAGTTGCTCATTACGCATTGAAAGATATTCTACATTCTGTATTTAATTTTACTTGGGAAAGTTTCTCTGCATTAAAAACAAACAAGAAAATTCAATAACAAAAAAAACTATTATTAGTTCCTGTACTTACGGCCAAAATTTTATCATATGAATCTAACTTCTCCTCAATCTGTTCAGCCTCTTTAATGCCATCATCCAACAAGCGCATCAAGTTTAAAACTTGATCTTCTGATCCCATAATTGAATGGATATTGGCCTAAAAAAATTGTTTAAATAATTGTGACTTTAAAAGAGTTTTTTTTTAAATACAAATATTATATGAAGATATCAGGGCTAAAAATATGTCAGAGCCAAAATTATCTATTCTTTTTAAATTTTGATATTTCATAATGTTCAAAAGTTCAAGAGCATTTAGTCAGCTCTAAAGCAGCTGTTTCAATTCAATCAAGGATGAGTTATAGCATATCAACTCTCTTAAGACCAACTGTTACAGATTACACTTGTTTTTGCCCTACTTCAGTTATAGAACAACTTTTGTTGAGTGCTGAGCCCCTGATGTTGTTCTACACTATGTCTTACCAGAAGTCAACATCAATAGCCACTGCTTTTTTGATAACATGCAGGTATCTGAAAAACAGTTTCACTTGTACCCATGGCGAGTTGCCCACATGAATTTTGGGATAAAATCATCATCCATATAGCAGACATGAGAAAGCCAAAATAGGTGGCATTGTCTAAGGATGGTGAAGATGCTGGGAAGATCTTTCAAGCGAGTATCTTAGTGCTACAAACTCTTTCTGGCCACATGATTTTTAGTATTTGTCAAAGGCAGCATGCAAATGAAAGGAATTGATTTTTCCCCTCATCTTTGTATCAGTAAAGCTAACACTATAGGTATATTAAAAGATGATAAACTGCACACAATCACTGCAATGTTTATTATGAAGCCTTACCCCATCCAAGACAGATAACTGCTTCGATAACTGCTCAGTGAATAATTCAGCATTACTTATGGCCATCTGACACTCCGACATGAGAAGTTCAAGATCAGACTCTTCTTTGGGAGATATAGCTTGGTAATCTTCAGCTTCCATGGAGATGTCATCAACAGATTGAGACTTTTCCCTCATCGTGTGAGGATCCTTGATATCTGCACACAATTTTAACAACATCAGACAAGTATTGCTTTGTAATAAACAAAGTAGTGCATTACCAATTAAAAAGAAAAAGTTCCTTTCATAAACAAAACATTTATTCCTTGATATAATATGAACTTAATAACAATTATTATTAAACTTTATACAAATAAACAGTTATCTTTTTAAAAGTGCAAATCAATGTACACAAGAAATGAACGCTAGACAAAACAAACCTTCAAGTAATTTCTCTTGAACGTTTATGAATTCTGGCCTCTGCATGAGAAATCTGTGGCTAAGCTACATAACAATAAAAGATGATTTATTGTGTTTCATGCCTAAGATAACTGAGTCATTTAAAACTGTTTAATATTCATCTCATAAATCTACATAAATATATTTTAAACTTATGGAAAAAAGTATCCCTCAGATGCCAAACAAAAAAACAATATTTAAGATTACATACTTTTTAAATGCATACACACTATAGAAAGTAGTTTTAACCTTAGTATGTTAGTTATTAAGTTTATTGGAGCTAGTGTTTGAGTTTTAAAATTGTATTTATTGTCCACTGATACCTGTCTGTGATTACACACACTACAAGTCAATGCCTACAACATTTTGTATCTAGTTACACATAAAAGGATCCCACATCTAGCTCAACTGTTCTATAAATACCCTTTTCCTTAATCAAATGAGAAATGCTAAATATCTTTGTTTTTGTAAATTACATGTAAAAAAAATTTGTTTAATTCTTTAATCAATGAACAGGTGATAATGGAAATGTATTTATAAAATTTTTGAGTTGCATTGTAAGGGACTGGGATAAAAAAAATCACTGACTAAATCTCTATTAATCAGCCAGAAAGACCAACGACTTAGCAGAATTTAAGTCATTGCATGACTAGATTGACACATGAAATGTGTAGGACATAATTAACTTCCTTTCTGAAGTAAGGCCTGTAATCTATCAAATAAGATAAGAAGATTTTGCAACATACTCTCCACAAAGATGAAATAAAACTTTCTTTTTCCTCTAAAGTTGACGCTGACCATTTAAAAGTTTTCTCAAAAAAGTGAAGATCAAATTCAGTGGTGGGCTGAAAATAAATTGAGTATTTAATTTTATTAAAATATGCTTTTATGATTTGAAACTTTATTTAGATATGCTTTATTCAGATAAAACTTATTTTAATTAATCTTTATGAATAAAACTTTATTTTTTTTTAGATATGCTTTAATGATTAAAACTTTATTTAAATATGCTTTAATGCATATAACTTTATTTAAATATGCTTTTATGTTTAAAACTTTAATTAGATATACTTTTATGATAAAGACTTTATTTAGATATGCTTCAATAACTAACATAGGCTCCTAATTACTTTTTCAGCAGATTTTCCATCCAGTGTCTTCAAATCTCTTAAAAGCCATGACATCTTTTTCTTGTATCCATCCACACGATCTGTTTTCTTTAGGTGATATATATAAACCTTGGCTGGACTCTCCATTGTGTTCACTAAAAGAAAATAAATATTTAATATAAAAAAAAAAGAATGAAAATTTGTCATAAACTCGAAAATCACTCAATGACTCAATACACATTTAGAGGCCACTTGAAAGGAACATAGTATTTGAGAACATTGATAGTAATAAATATCCAATAGAATCACAAGCAATGAAATACACAAACAACTTCAAGATTAAAGTTGATAGTATTTTATAAACTCCACATAACAAAACAATTCATGCTGTCTTCTTTCTCACTCTGAATCATCCCTATAATGACATCATTCATGAAAGCATTTGAACCACACTGCACCATATAACCAAAAGACATATATATGAAAGGACTGCAACACAGCTATGTGAAGCTGATAACTTAAGTCACAAAACTTGTCAAAACAAAAAAATGCATTCACAAGTCAATATGCCTTGACAAATAAAAATGGGTTACACAGACAGTTTCATTGATGACCTTAAAAATTTCAAATGTCTACTAAACGTCTTCTAGTGTCACTAACTGTAACAAATAAATATAGCAAGCCATACAAAATGTAAAGAAATAAAGGGCATGGATAACACTATTCTCTATAACAGTGATGCCCAAACAACATCCAGTAGGACATATCCTACCCATGATGCAGTGCTATCTCAAGACTTCTAACCACAGTGCATAGTGAGACTGCAAAGGAATCATTCTGTTGGACTAGATGATTTTTTCAGGTAATGCAACCAGCAACACATCTGAATTTTTTATATGGCTGTTATAGTGTTATAAATGTCATTTATGTCATGCTTGACCAGCAGACTATCATTTTAATTTAGGTCATGTTACATGTGTGTTGAAAATAACATCCTTCCAGATAGCTTTGATTTGCATCAACATAAGTTGGGGAAAGGTAGATATGCTGGTAGAACCTACAATTGGTGGCATAAAAGGGTCTAGAAAAATCTTGGTATGAATAATGATAATATTTAATGAACTACAGGGAGTCAGCTCTCTCTAAATTTTACCCAAATTTTCATCTAGCTCATTGTTTAAAAGGTGGCACAAAGAGAAGTACAATATCAGTCACCTAATCAAATATAACAATGTGAGACTTATGAAACTTTAGAAAGTATGTCAGTGGTGTGGCCAAAGTATTGTTGTTTTTACATGTTTTAAGACATTCCTTCAGCATCAAAAATTATTACATCCTCGCCCAAATCTTCCAAGGCCAAGGGGCAGTGGGTATAGCAGTGGGCATAATTTAAACCCAGGACCATTGATTGAGACAACATAACCAGCCACAATGCACACAACGATATGTAAATGTAGACTAGATCTCTAAGTAGACTGCTAATTTTATGCATTCAGTCAGTTGTGTATCTCAGTTATGTATGATTTTGCATTGTTTCCTTTTTACAATAAGTTGACAAGTCTACTTACACACTGCACAGAGCAAACTACTTCTCTTTTTCAGATTAGTCTTTCGAGGCATTTTTGCAACAGAAATCATTGTAATAAGCCTTTCATCATTAGGGGCAAACAAAGTTTGCTGCAGTTGTTGTCTGGACATTTTTCTAATTTTTAGTGACACTCTCAAGTCTCACACTCAAGTCGTCAAGTGTCTCAAGTCAAGACACACGTTCACTGAAGTTGAAATATTTATAAAATTTATTGTTTTATTATTATTATAATTATTATAACTATTCAGTCTCTTGACTTGTAATTCGAGACATATAGTGTCTAGATCTTTAATCTTTCAACAAGTCTCTAGATTTGTATTTTTAGAACAGGATCTAGATCTATCGTAACTAGATCTAGATCTGACTAGATCTAGAATAATCTAGATATAGTGTATATCTCTAATTAATAGATCTAATACTCTATCTCTAAGACTATGTCTACATTATTTTTTATTTATGGGGCGAAACAGGAACATAATATGAAATTATTAGCTCCCTTTAAAAGTTTCGCTAATTTGTACTTATTTTTTTCTTTTCGTTATTTTCTCAACACATTTTTATAGTAAAGTAAAGCAAAGGGCAGATGATGTAAATCTATTCAAAAGTAAAAAGATATATTTACATTATTTATTTTACTGCCATAATAGTGAACAATGGTATAGAAAATAGGCCTACAATAAACATATGCCTACATATTAATTTAGATCTAGCTAGGAAACCTGTGTCCTGTGTGGAGTAAAAAAAAAAACGCCCGGGCCACCACTTGACTGGGGCCCCCTAATGAGTGTTTTTTTACAATATAAAAATTAAAATTAAATATTACGCAAAATGCAGGGGCACCCGAAGAGGTCAAACCCCCCGAGTCTCCAAACAATGGACAATTCTAGCTACGCTCCTGCCTATATGTATGACTGTATGCAGTAGCGGTCTTAGGGGGTGGCAACTGGGGCAGCCGCCCCAGGCCCCACGCCTGACGGGGGCCCGGCGCTGGGAGATTTTATTGTCACCAACTTCGAAAACTAAATGAGTGGTCATAAACTAGGACTTAATACTCAATATTTTCCCAGTATACCAATTATATACATATTGCCATATTAGCTTACATTTTTAGCGGCCCTCGTAAGGGGAAAAAGCCGCTATTAGGTTTGTGCAAAATGTCCGTCTGTCCGTCTGTCTGTCTGTCCGTCTGTCCGTCTGTCACACTCAGGGCGCCGAAACTAGAAGAGATACGAAAAATATATTTTCACCATTAAATGCGGCTTGAAAAGTTTAGGTGCAACGGCTACTTTTAGTTTTCTATAAGCAAACCGTTTTATTTATAAAAATTATTATGCAAGCGATTTTTTAATAATAAAACACCAATTGTGAAGCAATTACATAAATCTAAGGGAGGAAATGTTACTATATGAAATGCTCTTGGCATGTAGATATCACGCACATTTTTTAAAATGAATTTATGTCGGTCTGTCCGTCTGTCCGTCTGTCAGACTCAGAGCGCCAAAACTAGAAGAGATACGAAAAATATTTTTTCACCATTAAATGCGGCTTGAAAAGTTTAGGTGCAATGGCTACTTTTAGTTTTCTAAACGCAAACCGTTTAATTTATAAAATTAATTATGCAAGCGATTTTTTAATAACAAAACACCAATTCTAAAACAATTACGTAAATGTAAGGGAGGAAATGTTACTATAAGAAATGCTCTAGACATGTAGATGTCACGCACATTTTTTAAAATGAACTTTTAGCAGCGGCTTTCGTGTACTAGCGTAAAGACTGGAAATGACATGATTCTAAACTAATTTCTTAAATTTGTAAAAAAAAAAAATCAGATTTTTTAAAATAAAATTGTATAATGCCCCCATTAAAATGAAACTAACATATTTTTGTGCATTTTGTCTGTTGGTTGGTCTGTCCGTCACGGTTAGAAAAAAATAACACTAAAGGCTTTTGAAAATATGATTTAACCTTTACTGTTCTTTCAGAAATATTGCGATAGTTTAAGGATGGGAGCATACAGGAATTGAGCCAGGGACTTAGAAGGAACATCCGAAACATCTTGCGAATAGGCGGATCTGACAGGGATCCGACTCCGACGGGGGCCGCCTCTGATCTTGTAATCTTGTTTATTTCGAAATACCGTTCAGTTTCGGTAAAGACAGCCGAGTCTTAGAGGCTATCATCGTTTAACGTTCACAATAAAAACACATAAGTAGAAGCAACCAATCCTAATCGTTAAAGTTTGAACTACTCTTTGCACTATGAAACATTGTAGGCCTATATGAAAAATACATTTGTAGTAACAATAATGGAACTTTTGACTAATTGATTATTTAATGAAAATAATCAGTGCTTTTTTTTACCGTCACATCGTACGGCGTACTTCACTTTTTTCAATGTGGGTAAAAAATATTAATTTTCTTGAATTTTAGCGTTTATTATTAATTTATTAATAGTTTAAAAATTAGGCAATCCATTTATTTTTTTTTAAATAAAAAAGCACTGAAAATAACTAAACAATTGCACGGTGTATTCTCGACTGTCGCTGGTGATACGTTCTAAGACCGCACGCAAAGGTCAGATTTTCGCAGTAAGCTGTTTAATTTCATAAACGTATAATATTTTTCGGATATAGATCTAAACAGTATCACCAGTTGATGTGCTCGTACGGTTATTTCGGCAAATCAACTTCCAGCAAGCTTGACAATGACAATATTAAGTTTTCTTTTTTCCAATTGGCTACTGTGTGAACGTGTTGAAAAAAACAAAAACAACAAACAGCAACAAAAAAAACAACGCGGGAGTATTTTTAGCCGTCCCAGAAAGGAGAAAAGACGCTATTAGTTTTGTGTGGAATGTCTGTCCGTCCTTTCGTTGCGTTTAGATCTCGTAAACTAGAAAAGTTAGTGAAAATCCGACATCATAATATCTAAGATCATTCAAAGTTCTGATGCAACGGCTACTTTTTTTTTTCTAAAACCGAAAAATTTAATTTTAAAATCAGTTATCACTTTCTTTCAGAAAAATACATCACTTTTACAACTATTTATTATTAATGTAACAAACACCGAAAGCTCTTAAATATAGGAGATAATCAATTACCCGTTTTTAAACAGGTTTATATGCAAACTTTTTTTTTTTTTTTTTTCATTTTTTTTTTTTGACATTTGTATTGCTAAGTTAAGTAAGTTTTGTTATACTAACTACTACATTTACACAGAGAAAATCTATTTAGTATGCATATAAGTTGGACATAATTTAAAACAACAATTAATAAGTAGTTTTTCATATCACGTGTCATAATGTGGTAAAGTAATAGACAGACATCACTGGGGCACTACACAAGATCTGTCAACCTTCTTTCTCCAATCTATTCTGTCATTCATTTGTCATTTTTAGAATTTCATTCTGATGTTCTTTCTGAAAATATTGAAACCTCCCTTTTTACTTGTCTAGGTGGACCACTTCGGGGGCAGATTTTGAGTTTGTGTTTCCACACAAACTGTCTTTGTAACCTTGTTTTTATAAATTATTTTTTAAAAAAACGTGATACAGCCATACTATTAGCTGTGGCGAGTGTTTTTTTTATTTGCATCTGTTGATGCATATAATGTATATAATGTACTTTAGCGGCCAATAGTAAACCAGCAGTACCCTACGTAATGTTCTATGTTTTGTTACAAAAATAAGGCCCTCAGCTTTGAGGCGAAGATACTGTATTGTTATTGTTGCAGCATTAGAGAAGGATTAGCCCGTTAGCGAGATGTGGTACGATTACGATATATATATCGACTATATATATATATATATATATATATATATTATATATTTTATATATATATATATATTTAAAGCTGTCCAACATGCACAGTATCAATGCGACAGTAAAAAGGTCCCAACTACGATGGGCGGGTCATGTAGTCCGCATGCCAGAAAATCGCCTTCCCAAGAGACTTCTGTATGGAGAGCTATGCACTGGAAAGCGTTCTCAAGGCGGCCAATACAAGCGCTACAAAGACACCCTTAAGAGATCTCTCAAGGAATGCGGTATCGACATTCATGGCTGGGAAGCACTAGCTCAAGATCGTTCCGCATGGCGAGAAGCTGTGAGTCTCGGAGTCTCAAGTTTTGAAGCAAGTAGAGTGGCCAGTGCGATAGAGCGCCGAAACAACAGAAAGCTGAGAGAAAAAGCAGGCCCACCTGCAACTGACAAAACTCACCCATGTCACATTTGCGGCCGGCTTTTCAAAGCGAAGATTGGACTACACAGCCATCTTCGAGTCCATAGGAAGTGAGAAATGTGCTCATCTTCGAACACGAAGGAGGAGCTATATATATATAGTCTACCTTTGCGGCTAGGGGCCCCGCACATGACGCTCGCCTAAGGCCGCCCCTGACTGTATGCTCATCGTTCATTCATTGTACTTATAATAAAGTTTAATTAACCGATGCCCATATACTTATACTCATATTCATATAAATCTAGATTCTACAATAATCTAGATCTAGATTTTTGTTTTGTTCAAAGTGAAAGGAACTTTACAAAGTGGCACGATCATCTACTGTCCCCCTCCCAATTTTTTTTTTCTTCTTCTTTACATGATTTGCTCTATCAGCCCGTCATTGGCATAAATTTATTTATTTAAAAAAAAATAATTAAAAAAAAAAAATCAAACAAAAAGATACAGTTGAAAAAAAAAAAGTTCCCGCGAGCCGGATTCGAACCAGCGACCTAAGGATTACTTGGATATAACCTCTACAGTCCTCCGCTCTACCAACTGAGCTATCACGGGATGCAACTCTAACAATTAATCAATGCGGCCTTATAGATCTATTTTTAATATAGATATATATCTGTATGTAAAGATGTTCATTCGACACTTATAATAGATCTAATATTCATGACTATCTATGATGGTTCAAAACAAATGAGAAATATCTCTATATAGATCTATGTGACCTACATTGTGCCGATGTGCCAAAAAAAAAATAAGTGACTTCTCTTAAATATTTAAAATATATTTACCAAAAATCCTTTAAAAAAAAATAATTTTTATTAAAATTAATACACCAGCACTAGATCTATAGATCATATAATTTGGTACTAGCCTACTCCCTATTACAAATAGAATAGATCTATGATATCCGCCACGAGAGGTTCTCGAGTCTACTCGAGTCTACTGTTACCGAGATTAGACCGACAAAACGGTAGATTTTAATCATTGTCTCATAATATAAGAACAACTGCTGAAATGAAAAAAAAAACAAAGAAAATATGGGAACCTATGCTTGGAGATTAAGCATTTATGGAACTTATCTAAAATAACAATATACCCCATTGTTATAGTTATATCAACCGAGGGGATAATGACAACTGACCTCACAGATACATTCAACTTTCAAGGCCCTAAGAAGATTATCAGAGGGCCAGTGGCGTAGCATCCATGGCGCAAAGGGGTTCAATGAACCCGGGCCCACGAGACTTAGGGGCCCACAGTCTGTGGCGTACCAACCATGGCGCAAAGAGATTTATTGACCAGTTGGGGCCCACATGAGCCCTTAGGGATGACACCAAACTGGAATACATAATTGCATTTTCGTAAAGGCAATTAAAAAGTATAACCTAAAAAGTCTTATTAGAAGGAGGGGCCCACCTAGATATTCTTGAGCCCGGGCCCACTGCTACCTTGCTACGCTACTGCAGAGGGCGGTAGGCCTATTGCTGAAGTCATGCCATATCACAAGAAAATTCCTCAGTAGACACTTATAAAGGGACTACAGTGAATGAACTATTTAACTATAGTGGGCCATGACATGAATAAATCTCTCTATAAAATAAGCAGTGTATCTATAATTACTCAGAATTTTAATGTGTGATGTGTTCCGTTAAAAAAAAAAAAGTTGGGGAAACACTGACATAGGCAGTGGCGTAGCTAGAGAATATGATGCCTGGTGCGGTACCTCATCTTGGTGCCCCCCCCCCAAAAAAAAAACGAATAAAATAATAACATTACAAAACCTTACTTTTTTGTTCAAAATAATATGTATTCATTAATCAAATATTGTTAATTAAAAAAAATTGCTTTTACATAAACATACTACAAGTGAATTTTACGCGCTTTCTTGCTGGCAAAAGTATCAATAATTTTATAGAAATCAATTTTTTCCACCAGCTCTTGTTCAATGGACAAAATGGCCAAATTAGTCGTAAATTTGTCATCGTTGATCGCAAGTAATTCTTGATTAGTTTAAGTTTGAAAAAACTTGCATGTTGCGACGTTTACCGCAATAGACAAAAATATGCGAATCGTGATGACGATATTCGGGACTGAATCATCTAGCTGATATTTTTTTTTATAAACTTCAAGAGCTCAACAGGTCCTTGTTTTGGAAGTTCGGAGGCTTCTGATGAAACTGTGACTAACCGTTGACGCCTCTTTCGCTCCAGCAGAAATTCGTTTTTATCAATGTCGCTAGGAGTATTATCGAGATTGATTTCGACCTGAGGATTTAATAGCTAGGAAGGCGATAAAAATTCATATCTATCTGCTACATCATAAAGTTGCTCGAATCGGGTGAACAATCCTGTCCAAGGAAGAATAAATTTCCCTTCGTAGCTCTTCTTTGTGTGTAAGTACTGAGTTGTCGCTTTTCTCACCAGGCATCTTTTTCTTATGGCCAATACGTTTTTGAGGTTCTGTACTGATTCTCAGATCTCAGCACACGCTTTCATCAAAGGTAATGTCAGCGATGTCCTCTCGATTACTACTTAAAAATGTCTCTGTTTTTAGTTTGAGTGAGCAGTCTCGAATAAACAATCCTTGTTTTTTTAAGGTAGACTTGCACATCATTAATTTCAGTTAATACTGGAGCCTAAAATCCAAGATAGGTGAGAAAATTAGAAGACTGAATAGCAACTAATAATTCACCTCCTTCAGATCTAGTCGATGAATTTTTATCTCTTCTAGTTAATGTCTCCATTTTCTATAATCTTAGAAAATGTATCCCTAACCATCTTGACGGCTACTCCTCTGACGCTCCAGCTCCAGCGGTTCTCAACTAAACGTTTAAGGCTAGTTCCGGCTATGTTGATAAGGATATCCCAGCGGTGTGTTGAAGTTGAGAAAAATGTGTAAATCGTCCAGTGTACCAAAAAATGTTACTGAATTGACTTCAGCTTCAGCAGCTCGAATTCAGCTAAATTAAGAGAATGGTTTGAACAGGCAATAGTAGTGCTTTGGGATTGACTTCTAGAATACGTTTTTGGACACCGTGGTTTTGACCTTTTATGACCGCAGCATTTAATATGTCTAAGCCATCCGAACGCAGCTTCTCTAGAAACATCTCAGCGATTCCAGCAGCATGCTTGTCCTTTGTGTCGATGAAGTCAATTAATAATTACGAACCTGCACCCCGTCATTATCCATGAAAACTTACCGCAAAATTTGGGAAGTTTGATCCAGCTTTGAGATGTCAGGTGTACTTCAAAAATGATAGAGAAATATTTGGTTTGTTTTAATTGCTGTATGATGTATGATCCCCGATATTGTAATAAATTCATTTTGTATTTGTGAGACATGTATGTATTTGGTCTGGAACAAAGCTTAGTTCGAAGCACATGCTCTCTCAAGAGTGCGTACTTTGATAGTAATTTTACTAACTCAAAAAATTGCCTTGATTTTGCCCTTCCAACACTTCTTCAGCTCGCTCGCGATGCCCACGAAGTGCCAGATTTCGCTTTGAGAAAAATAACGAATGATGTCCAAGATTCTCTTCAGGTAGTCTCTCCAGGTTTTCGTCTCACATATAATTAAATCTTGGGCCTTATCAATACTGTTCCCTACTGTCAGGCAAACTTCAAGTTTCCTTCAAGCAAGCGATGACTGAATGTGAGCTCTGCTGGTCTCATGTTTTTCTATTAACCTCCACCACTCATTAAATCCATCTTTGGATTTAAATGAAGATTTGGTACTTGATCTTGTTGAGAAGAGTATGCAGGGGAAGCAAAATAAGGATTCTTTTTTTTTTTGTCGAATAACACGTCCGATTTCTAAGAACTTTCTCGCCGTTTGACATATGCCGGAAAAACCAAGCCTTTGAAAGCTTTCTAGCCTTTCTTTTTGCTGATTCTTGATGTCTATACAGCTCTCTGAATTGACATCCATACGCTGAACTGTTTCAGATCCTTGAGTGACAAGGTGTATGCGAATATTATCTGTGATGACATCAGGCTAATCTCCATAGTCTTTCAGTCTACAGTTTATTATCCTGCTTTCTGTATTGTTTACACTGCCTGATGGTTAAGCTTCTTCAGTATGAATTTTTGAGGAGTGTACTAAGACATGCTTGTGTGCTGTCCTTTAGTCTCTGGAACCTGCGGTATTGAAGTCTTTTCTTCTTTTTCATCATTCAGGATGTCGGCCTTATCATTTTCTTTTTCTGGATTCAATGATAATCATCAACGAAATTAAACAAAATAGCGACATGACTAGTTTATAAATCGTTAGCTCATGTTTAAAACACAGTAGTTTATGTTTGTTCGTGTCCATAAACTTAGTCGTTTTTACTGAAAAGCTCAGGGAAATAGGAAATAAAGACACACTGGTGGGATTTTGGGGCCCCTCTCCAGTTGGTGCCCTGTGCGGCCCGCACCACCCGCACATTGGTAGCTACGCCACTGGACATAGGCGTATCTTGTGGAATAAATTACTCTGTTACTGAGTCTGTTATCCCCTTTTAGAACAAAATTACAAGCAAACCAGCTGCGTACGAGGGTGGTGGACATATGGGCAGGGAGCGGTGGCATTAAATGTGGGTATCAAAGCTCTACATAATCATCTTATATTTCACTGTTTCCAAAAAGCAAACAGAATAATCGGAATAACAATGTCACGGATATATTTCCGATTTATTAATTGTCAATGTTAGTCATCTGCAAAGGAAACAATATGTCAATCAGTCTCACGCACGTTTTAGCAGCAAAATTAATATTTTTTTAAAATTTAATATGTGTCAATTTTGCATAAAAAATACAGAATTTCAAGGAAAAATAATGTTAGGGTTAGGGTTAGATGGTAGGCCTAAGAAATATTATGAACGTTAAAGAAAAAAAAAGCTGCCTATATCTTGTTGTTTTTGTAAAAGTGTGAAATCATAAAAAAGTAACTTCATAAGAGACTATGACGGACGTACAGATTGTTCTTTCTTTTACAGCACTTTACACTAGGGTCTACGTGTTATTTTTGAAGTGCATAACTAGTGCTTGCGTGATAATAGGCCTACAAGATGGATAAAGTCAAAAAAGGCTGCAGTTCGTAAAAATAGTAAAAATTTAGTAAACGTTTAGATTTATGTCTCTCTTGAGAAAAAAAATGAGATTATGTTTTGTTTTTTATGACAATGAAAGTTTTTTTTTTTTTTTTTTTACAAAGCTCATAGATTCTATCAGCTCATTCTGTCTGCTGGAATCTTGAAGATCTACATATTTCTCCCACTTTCCATTCTAGGATCAAATTGAAACTTTGCACAATTATTTATGGACCCTAAAAAAATATGAATCAAACGAAAATTCGTTTCGTTTATATGGAGATAGTAGTAGCTAAGGGGAGATAAGCCTTGTGCAGATAATTAAAAACTGTAAACTAATAATAGATAGATATAAAACCTGGCTCAGTGGCTAGTGTGTTGGCTTGGACACTCTAGCTCAAATGTAAGTCATATTACATTGAGTCATAGTACAATTGGTAACATATACTCCATCTGGCAGCTCAAGAGAAAAGTCTTTATGTAAGTCATATTAC